>JALGQZ010000015.1:26965619-27195604 GCA_023105745.1 Austropuccinia psidii
AAATACTTTGGAAGACATCAACAATGGTTCATCATACAAAAAGACCTCCTTAAGAAACTATTAATTATGACAAAATAGCTAATTTTGGATGTTCTTCTCAAATAAACCATAAATTATTTAATGTAGGTGACAAATTCTTGAAAATAACACCTACCAAAATTAATTCAAAAGTCAATGGGTACTTTGAAAGAAGTGTGCAGGACCAAAAAAGAGCTAAAAAGTATTCATTGTAAAAAAAATTATTTTATCAATAACATCTCCACTGTGTTGTATGCCATCAAACTAAGTACATAATTCAATGGTCCTGATTAAATTCACAATTGATTATCTTTCCATTCCAAAGTACTTGGATCAATTCTTTCACACATATTTACCACATCTTCCCCACTGTTGTTATTGGACAGATCTTCTGCATGTGGTGGATCATCATCTTCATATAAATCAAACCATTCAGTGCCAATTTGTGCTAACATATTATGGAAAATAGTGCAAGAAATGACCCAGCTAAAAAAGTATTCAAATTAACAATTATCCCTCATTTGATTTGGCATTTCCCCTAAATAAAACAACCACCCCTTCAAAATTCCAATTTCATGCTCAATTTTGACTCTTGATTTTTCTAGACAGTAATTTAAATAATGGTTGTCTTCATTCTGTTCCACAACTTCCTTATATGTTGGAACAACCCAAGGAGAGCTTGCATATTCTGAATAGGCAAGTAAGTACTGATCTTTTTTGTCAAATTCTTGAGGTGTTTGTGCAATTTTCATATGATGATATAAATTTGAATCATGAATTGACCCAGTAAAACCCACATGTAGAGAGGTGAACTGTTTGTTTATATTTTAAACCAGTTGTATTGACATAGAATACCTGAACTTCAAAAACTCAGTAATAATGAAATAAAGAATAAAAATTCAAAAGATTACCTATTTTTACAATCAAAATAGGCTTCACCATTTCTGGGGGGACACTGTGATAATTGTATGAGACTCCCATCAATAAATACAATGAACCCAGGGAAGCTTTCTTCCTGCATAAATTGAGACATCTCTCTGTGTTGTTCTATTGTTGGCGACAGAATCATTTTCCGCTTCAGCTTCATTTATATCTGGATAACTCTTTGAATGTACAACACAATAGCCCCATGTATAATTACAAATAACATCCCAATCTTTCCCAAATCAGCTCCATTTCCATTTGATCCTAAACTTGATAGTGCCACAGCCAATTGTATGGCAGGATTTCTTTTTTTTGTGATGAGTTTTGAAAGGTTCTATATTCTTGAAGTTGTGCAACCAATTTTTCAAATTGCTCATGTGTGGTCCCACAAAGCTGAAAAAACTTTTCAGATGATAATGTTTGTAAATTATTCATTGTATACATGTAATGTGATGGATATCTTCCATGAGGATTGATTTATCTTTGTGATATTATCATATCCAATAATATTATATCCTCCTGGATATCAGAATCTCTATCAGAGCTGAAAGAATCAATGAACTGCAGTGAGTTTAAGGTCTGAAGCAAAGGTATAATTTGCAATTCCTTTAGCATGGTAAATGAAGAAAATATCTATAACAAATGCAATTTGAAATAAAATAATTTAATAAACTACCAGTATATTCAGATTTCATGCAATTCAACATGCCCTTCATGAGTTGTGTGTTGTAAAAATGTGACTTTAAGTAAAGCTAAAGCCCGTATTTGAGTATCTAAACATGGGATTTGGTACCAAAAAACTTGGGTTTCTTTGCCTCAAAATACTACACCTCTTGAGGTGTGGGATTTCCCACATCCCAAAAACTTAATGTGGTATTTGGAAAAAAAAACTCTGGATTTTGAGGGTGGGATTTGGCAACCTTGAAACCCCCTTTTGAAAAGAAAAGTGAATATTTTTTTAAACAAAAAAGTGTTTCTTTTAACAAAATGGAAGGATTTTATTAAAAAAATCAAAGAAATTTTTTTCTTCAAAAAAAAAGGGTGAATATGTCTTTTAAAAGCAAGTAAAAAATGGATTTCTTTATTTTCTGAAACAAAATGAAATAGTTCTCTTTTTAAGAAAGAGTGATTTTTTTTTGAGAAAAACGGTGAAGACCTTCCTTTTTTAAAAAAATGTGAGGTATGCTCTTTTCAAAAAAGGAATTAAAAGTTTACGAAATCCCAACTATTTATTCTAATACCCAATTTCATTAATTCAGTAGTTAAAGGCCAGCCTTTTTTCCAACTGCACTTACAAACTGTGTACTCAATTGAAGCTTTCCAAATTTTCTGGGGCTTATATTATTATATTTATCAAATAATGTGTTGTTTTGGATATTTAGTTGGGAAAAAAGAGAAATTGGTTAAACACAGTATTCTTTTGGTAAATTTAATCTAGGGTGAAATAATGGTTGGAAATTTGTATTTAAAGAGTGGTTACCAAACTGACCGAAATATAATAGCTCCCTTCTCTTAAATTTTAGTCAACTCATGTAACCAAATGTTTTGGCTTATTTTTACCTTTGGGTTTCCTCTTCATAGTCTCCTCTGTCATCATCGAAAGAACTTATTAATGAAGCTCTTTGAGATTCTCTCACCAATAAACTTAAATGAAGCAAGGTATTTCCCCCTGGACTTACATCGTTTTACCCTGAACACCTCTGCTAAATCCTGGAACACGTCCATTTGGATGGTAACTTTAACCTTGATTTTACCCCACATCAAATCATGAATACTCTTGACCTTGCCAACAATGAGATATTAGACTCAGTCATTACTAATGGAAAACAAAATATCAACAAAATTTATATCTCACAATTGTCATTCAATGGGTTGAAAATAAGAACCTCACTTGAACGCCTTCAAATCTATGTAGGGCTCATATTCAGAAAAATATCTTACAGAATTCCTTTAAACAATCTAAAATAGCAGTTGGCTTTATCTTACTTGTACTTCATCAAGGCTAATAATGCAGCAAAAAATTTCGCAATATAACATGAATTTGAGGGTAAGTATATGAAATGGGAAAAAAATGAGAATCAAATGACTGAATGTGCATACCATGTTATCTATTTTTTGATAAAGGAATTTCTCAAATATATAGGCCAATTATCTCACAAGGACCACATCTTCTTTGATAATTACCTAACACATTCACAACTCCCCATTTATGACTTCAATTATCATTCCTAATCAGAGATTTAAAGGTTATTCTGGTACTAAAATAACTTTTTTAATTTGTTGCTGATAACCATAGCTTTTCACAAATCTCAAAAGGAAGAAATTCTGAAAGGCACTTGGGATTTGTTGAAAAACTCCATGAGCCCTCAATACAATGTCTAATTTATTCAAATTAATGCCCAAAATATTTACATTTTTCATCTTCACCTTTTCTCATCGAAATTATTGATCCAAGTTTCTAGTAACAAAAACACCCCCGTATGGTCTGTGTGGCTTAAGACCTTTGTTCTCATATCTAGGGGTCTACAAAGCAGCACATAAACCATATAGCCATATGTGATCAGACTCAGGACACCAAACTCCTTCAAATCTCGATTCTAACTTCCCCCTGGAATTATCCTTCCAAACAGATTGAAAAGTATTGAAATCTAAATAACAGCTTACGCTTATATACTAAAACCCACAAGGGATTAATTTTCATTCTATTAGATGAGAATTGGGCTGATATCAATCTTATTAATGTGATTTTGGATCTATTTGAAGGGTCGTGTAATACATTTCAGTCCAATAAGCCAACCAAACATCTTTACTTACCAATATATAACTCCCTTGTCAAGAAAATGTACCACTATTCAATTGAATCTCCCTCTACTTGGTCCTCTCCCTTCCATTCAGAAATCAAGAAGATATAAATAAAAAAACCTAGCGCTCAAGAATTATGACAAATTTATGGACGGACTCTTAGATTCTGCCTATAGGTAAGAAATGTTTCAATAATTGGGGTTCACTATTTTACGATTGAAGGAGATTATTGCAATAATTTCAAAATTATACAATAAACTAAATGCAAGACTGTTTTCCCAAGGGACCTTCTGTGGCCCAAGGTCCTCCTCTTCAGACTGCATCACCACATTTCCATGACGAAATGTATTAAACATATCAAGTTTATCCCCCCAGTTTACTCTTTTGGAAAGTAGACACACAGCTAATGTGGGTAAGGTAATTCAGTACTTGAAAAACCATCATACAATTATGGCACATGGATACATTCTCTCATATTGAAATTCAAGTCCTTTACAATCTCAATAACTATTCCAAATATTGACTAAATAACTCACTAGGGGGTCTTTAGTCTTGCATTACCAAATGATTATGGAAAATTTCCTGGATTAGGGAAGAATTTCCTTTCTCTACTTCACAATCCAATATTCATCAGATGCTTTTGAGAAGGTCTTCTTTAATAGTGAAAATTTGTTCACTCTAATTCTAGTGCAGCTGGTCGGTCAGAGGATATACCCCTTGTGGCTTTTGGAATATTTTACTGGAAATGATGGGTCATATGCTCAACATAGGATTTGAATTGATCATGTATTTCGACCAGAGGGTTGGAAATAGCTCAAATAAAATTGAAAATGATTGATTTATTTCTGTGAAATTCGAATTAATTTTTAAGAATTAAAAATTGATACAAAGTGTACCCTCATGGTTAGTTTCAGCCATTAAGACTCCCTAAATGTGTGATTAAAAGACTATTTTGTCCATCAGTATTGATTCATTGATTCAAAGTTTTAGCTGAGAGATTAGTCAGTCTCGACCCTCCTTAGCTCACGCATAAAAGAAAAAACCCAATTCACATTTCGAATCAGCTTGAATGCTTGTTTACACTAGAAAAAACTATAAAGAAGCCAAAGTGACATATTTTCTGAAGAATATATAGCAACATGTTTTCAGGAGAGGAAACAATCCATCCTAATTTCTAATAATATTTAAGGAATAAGCTCCAAAGACTGCTTTGCTATATATTTTGAAATATTGTTTTTTTTGAAGTCTTAATTCTCAAAACGAAAGCAATTCTTCAAAATAAATACTATCAACTACAAATAAATAATAATATCTTTATTACCTAAATTCAATAAGAAAATTCCGATAAAATAGGATCCATATCTTTGAAGCTGAAGAATTAAATATTTTAGTCTTGTTCCACTTTATTTAAGATTAACTAACTCTCAAGAGGACTTTTTCAAGTCACTTTACAATAAATTCATCCCTTTAAGAAAAAATAGCCTCAAAAAAATTCCAGAAATTTCAAAAAGTGTTATTTAAAAAACAACCAAAAGGATTTTTTATATTTTACCAAAATAATGGAAAAGATATGGAAGTTTATGCAATGCAATTTTATTAATATCATATATAGCTCTCAAAACCAGAAAATAAGTAATGGAAATAAATAAAGAAATGATAATTTACGTAAAAAAACCCTCTCCAATGATGAAGAAAGTTCATGTTATCTACTGTAAATGAGTATCATAAAATCAAACAAGGGGAATAAAATGAAAGAAAAAAGCTTGAAGCTTTAAATTATTTCAAGATATTATTTAAAATTCAAATATCTTTTTGTTCCTTTTTGAACGAAAAATTGATTTTGATTTTTGAATGATTAGAATCCTTGTTGTTTTTTAGAATAAATTTTAATGTTCCTGAGAAAACCTAAATCAAAATTCAGAATATATATTATTTAATTTTTACTCTTTACAGTTTCTTGGAGAAAAATAAATAATCTTAATGAAAATTATCTGATACTTTTTTCAAGTATTTCTTTTAAAAAAAAGCTTAAATTGATTTCACAGGGAAAACACTCCTTAGCCTCCCATAAAGGCTTATCCTAAATTTCATAATTTTTGGCTTAAATTTCTCTTATTCCAATTACTTCTCGAGTAAATATAATTTCTATTAATAAATTAATATTGACTTCTTTGCTTGATTTTATTGAGAAAAGGCTTATAGAGCCTCAAAGAAGATCCTAATATTTTTCTGTAAGATTTCTTTTAAAATTTGGAATATGAAGATTTTTTTCTCTAGAAATTGAATATTTTAATAAGGAATGTTTCCAAAATGTTTTGGGATCATTTGTTTAGTGATAATTAAGTTATTTTTGACTATTTATCTCCAAGAGAATCTCGCAGAGAATAATATGGATTTCTTTCAGTGATAAAATCCAAAAAAATTGAGTTAATAGAATTCAAAAGAATAACAAACAGCTCTTAAGTATTCATTGATTCCTGTTCTAATCTAAAAAATGAAACTAGAACTAATTATTACTACATTATTTTGACTTAGAGAATATTTTTGAATTATTTTTATCTATAATGAATACCTAAAATTAAATTACAACCTTTTTTCCAAGAAAGCCATTCCTGAGAAAGGAAAACTTGAATAATTTAATCAATAAGGAGCTCTTAGTGAAGTGATATCAGCCCTAAATCTTTATTATTAAATCATGTTGTTTAAAACAAAAAAATGGAAAAAATCATATAATTCTCCAGAAGAAAAATGTTTTTTGAGAATATAGTAATATAGTTCATTAATCCAGTTTTCATGAAAAAAGTAAAACGAAAATCTCATTAGAGCCTGAGAATATGGCTATCAATAGGCTTCAGATATATTCACATAGCTTAAAGTATATTTTCCAAAATTTAAAAAACTGTAGCTTTCAATTCGTCCACTTGAATTCTTCTAGATTACAAGGGCCAAAATGAAAAGGTTTTGAAAATATTGGCTATCAAAGCTTCCTTAATTAAAATGTAATTAATAGCTTGAGCCCTTTTGAAGATAAAGTGACTTGATTATCTGAAGGATATTTGTTGGACACTGTAATTTACACTTGAAAGTTTCAAGCTGGAGCCAGATTCAACCAATTTCAAAAAAACCTCAAAAATAATATTCATTTTTCCAAAACATACATCTAGAAATGACTAAAGAACTGAAATATAGCATGAAAAATTTAATCATTATAAAATAAAATCGTTGGCAAAGAAAATCAAAGAAATAACATGGAAAATCAGGGAAATGATTGGAACAGAATTAAATATGAAAGACAAAGAGACATTAACTACCAATATGATGAGTATTAATAGCTGCAAGAATTAATATTAACAAAAATTCGAAGCAAAAATTCATTGCCTTTTTTACTTTTCATTCTTTTCGTTATTATACTTCATCATATTATTAGATTGAACTTTTTGTGATTCTTTCATTCAATTATTTGTTCTTTTAAAATTATGCTTCTGGTTTTCAGATGTTCTGTGTTTTTTTTGCGGACCCAAAAAATAGTTTAGAATGGTTGGCTAAATCTTTTTTATTTTTTTAAAAAAATGGACAATATTGAAAATTATTGGAAAGGGCTTAATACAGCTGCTGATTGTACTCATTGATGGTCATTGAGGATTGAATCCTGTAGCTCCCTTTTGCCTCCTTTTAAGAATTCTTACAGGTTTTTTCATTTTTAAAGAAGGAAAAATATATAAAACACAAGCAAAAAACCCAAAAAAAGAGGTTTCCTCTCCAAAAGAAGAAGATACAAATTCAAAAAAATTTTGTTTGAAGAATTTCCGCCCCCCAAAAAATTGTGATTCTTTATAACGAAAGTAGTTTTTTTTCTGATAAAAATTTCTAAAAGATATTTCTATTGTGGTTTTTGAAAAAAAGAAGAAAAAACAAACTAATAATAATAAAAACTAAAATTTGATCAAAAATAAGAGAAAAGAAAGAATAATTGTAGACATATCTCCTGAAATTGGAAGTTATAATGAGAAAATCCCTTTCCAAAGAAAAAATTTATAAATAATATCCCTTTGAATAATATTTTTCCCAGAAAACAAGTTGACAATTGAAGATAATAAGAGTATTGAAAAATTAAAACAATAACCATATTACCACAAAAAATAACAAAAAAAAAGAGATATTATTTCAAACAAAAGAACGCAAAAATAATGAAAATGAAAATCAAATCAATAAATCGGAATAAAGTAAAAGTTAAGATGTGGATAAAAGAAACACAAGAAATAAAATTCACTTAATAATATCATTTCAAAAAAGCAAAACAAAATTAATAATGAGCGAAAAATGCATAGAAGGATTAAGGTGAAAGCTAATAAAACATAAAACAACAACTGAAACTAAAAATATACATAACCAATGAAAGAATAAATTTGATCCAAAATGTCTTTTTGTTGTATTTTTAATTTTGAAATATGCTAAAAAAGGTAGATATAATTCCTGATAATTGTTTTTTTGATTCAGTCTTTTGCTTTTTTTCTATGTAAATAAATAAATAAATATCCTAAATAGATCAGAAGCTGAGACGCTTTAAGCCCTTTATCCAATTATCCAATCTTATATAATTTTCTAGGGATATAAATATACATTCAATATAATCAAAAATTTAATTGTGAAAAGTATTGGTAAAGTATTTGCTTCAATTCCAATTAGCTTAAATTGAATGTTTTTTTTTATTAATTAATCTCAGTTAGGTGGATGATTAAATATATTTGTCAAAATCTGTTTCAAAAGAATTATTGTTTCTTTTAACAAGATCTCAAGGGAATAAATTACGGGTGTTTCTATTTGAAGAAAATAATTCATAATAAATCTCAAATATTATGAATTGTTTAATTTTTTTGTATTTTGTTCAAACAATACCCAAAATGAAGTTTTTTTGCAATAATAGTAAGATCTCCAGAGTTTTGATTTGGAAATTCAAACACGTAACAAAATAGTTCACATATTTTTGTGAATATTTTGATCTTAATTAATTGGTCAAAACGGGTAATTTTTCCGAATATCATATGAATTTTTTTGAAATTAAAATCCATGAGAATTGAAAATCATCATTGATATTCATACTATTTCATTTTTCTCAAATTTTCAAATTCATTTATTCTTAAAGAATTTCCTAATTAAGAAATTAATGGTAGTAAGAAAATATTAAAAGGTAAAATTCATTTTGAATTAAGATTCTTCCAGCTTATTTATCTGAGAATCTTGAATAATTATCACTAATTCCACAGAAATAAGTTGAAATTAATGTCCAACCCAAACAAATGCTGTTCCTATCCCTTGTATAAGCTTAATTAAAATGGATCACCTGTAGAAAGGTGAATTATTTTTACTAATGGTGAATATTGTACATTTCCCCTCCTGCATTTTCATACTTTGGGCTGGAAGTAATACCTTAATGGGATTGAATTTCTCACTAGCTTTAGATTAATAACACTGTGAGATTATAAAAAGAAGTATTTTGGAGCTGTTAAGATGTTTATGGGTATATCTTTTACTAAATAGATTTTTTTAGCTCTACCTGAAAATCTGAAGCAAGAAGAGACAATCATTTTATATGATGTATCTTCCTCATAGCTGAAAAGATTCTTCATCAATCCAATGGTGGGTAATCTTCAATAGAGATCTGAGTATTAAGGATTATTAATTCCCGGTGTAAATTAAGTAACCTGAAATAAAATTTCCATTTCAATACAAGAGTTCCAAGGTCAAAACAAATCTTGTGACGGAAATCGGCAAAATCCTGCGAATTTTTTTTCCAAAAGCAAAATATTTTACTTTAAAATCTATACTGTTAGAAATAGATGAAGATATAAATTATATTTTACTTTCTTAAAATTAAGAGTTTTTTCCCGTATTTCTTGTATCTTTCAAATAATTTATCTTTTATCATGTAAAAGAACTTCTTTTTTCTTTTTGCCAAGCTCAAAATTTCCATAAAGATTGTTGATATAAATCATTAGTCTCTTTTATGGCTTTAATTTCCCTCTTTCCTGTAATATATTTTATACTTCAATTAGTAAAATTATCATTTTCCGAATCAGTTAGATTCATGTTCATTATGTTTTACAACATTTTCATGATAAAAGGGCAATATACTTCTAATTAAAGCTTAACCAGAAGCTCATAAAAAGGATTTAAATTCATGTGAGTCATATTGAAAGATACTTTAATTTCAGAAGTAGTTTACTAATGAGCTTACCAAAATTTATGCATGTTTTTGAAATGTGTTTTTCAAATTTCATGAGAAAATTGAGGTGATAAAGGTGAAAAGAGAATGAATATATGAATAAAGCTGATTAATAGCTGTAGCAGACCTTGTTTTGTAAATATTAAGAATTATCAGGTATATTTTGGTCAAAGAGCCAACTGGAGGAAGTTTAGAGTGGATCTAGTAATTATGAGAGTATGTGAGATCAGCCAATCATACCAGAATCAGGTCTTAAAGGAATATATTACACCAACTTCTTATTCCTGTAACTAAGAAATAACTTCTGGTAGAAAAATGAAATTAAATTCCCCTTAGCTATAGCTATCAATCAAAGCTCATATGTTTTGATAAGGTTTATAATTTAAAAGTATTTTCTTTTAGCCTTTTAATTCAAGAAAAATCTTTTCAAAA
Source organism: Austropuccinia psidii (assembly GCA_023105745.1). Classification (NCBI taxonomy): domain Eukaryota; kingdom Fungi; phylum Basidiomycota; class Pucciniomycetes; order Pucciniales; family Sphaerophragmiaceae; genus Austropuccinia; species Austropuccinia psidii. The sequence continues at coordinate 26,976,019 of JALGQZ010000015.1, forward strand.
TTGTAAAAATTAATAAAGAGCTATTATTAATAATATTAATGTCCAAATCTTCCTGCTTTTAAATTTATTATGGAAAAAGACAGGCTAAATGCCAATTTTCTAAATATTAGATTATTAGGCTTAATTTATTCAAATGTAAATTTCCTTATTGCATACTTATGTCATTTTTACTTTTCCAAAATTGATAAATACTACTAAATTGCTTTCAAGTGGTCTTAAGAACTGAAGAATTTCAGCTGTGATAATCTAACATATTGAAAATAACACCAAAAACTGTCATTTATAAGTATTATTATCACTTGAATCCTAAAAACAAGTAATTTTAGGTATAAAAAATATCTTAAAATATGAAATTGTCTTTTAAAACGATTTGAACTTATTTCTAGAGGGAATTGAAACATTCATTATTACTAAAATAGCTGAAATATCTTTGGGAACATTGCATTTTTCTCAGAATTTGGTAACAAAACATCACAATTTTCCAGCTTGAGTCTTTTATAAACACATTTTTCCCAATTTCATAACACCAAATGAAATCCTTAAAGGTGTATCTGGTATTGAAATAATAATTATTCTATTTTGGACCAATTTTAAGCACATAAAACAAGAGAAGTTTTCATTGCATTTGGCTTGGTGTTTATCCAAAAAGACCCTCATTTGGTCCTAAATAAAAGAGAGCCAAATACCCCCAAAAAGACAATTTCTCAAAGTAATCTGAAGAAACTTCCAGATTAATTCAAAAATTCCAGAAAGGAAAAATTGGGAAATATGTATTACTCAAAAAATCTCCCAGTGTCATTATGGAATTCCTTTTCCTTCTTTGAAATTAAATCTTCTAAATTCTTTTTCTACACTGAAAGATAAAGCTTAAGTTGAGAATTTATCTATGGCCTCAAAGAGCTTAATTTTACTTTGAGAAAAACTAGTTAATTCTTGGCACACAGTAAGTCTTTCTTTGAATCCCACTACAATATTTGTTAAATTGGATTGTTCACAACAGGAAACAAATATTGATCATCAAAAAAACATATTACTTGACTAAATTTCATCTAAGGAAAAATGTTAATCAAATAAGAAAAATAATGAAGACTATTTTGTGATTAAATTTGCGATTGAGATTCTTGATTAATAAGGGAAAAAAGGCTATAAGAGCCATTATTCTTCATGATTGTTCATTCAGATAAGAAATGAAACCAATTATCTTACAATTCTTTGTTTCCAGAATATATTAGTCTATAAATGATAATCTCATGAGAAATATTTAACATCAATATCATCATACAGAAATTGCTATTTATTCATTTGATAGTTTTACCAGGTATGATTTACAGTTGAGAAAATAGAGTTCATGATTATTTCAAAAGAAAAATATCAAAAAATATACAATTAAAAGTTTCCTCAAAAAACCATGGCCTGGTAAAATCAGTTTTATGCTTGGGTTTTGAGAATTATTTTCAAAATATTTTAAAAATATTTTGATTTTTTTTAAGATTAAATTCATTTTATGTTTAGCTCAAATTTTTTCAGATTAAGACTCAAACATAAAACGGAATTTCTTCAATTATTTTTGACTCAAATTTTATTACCACATAGTAGCAGTTTCAATTACAAATACCACTTCTTATTCACAATTTTCATTGTATTACTGTCATTAAAGATTTTTTTGTGAAGATGAATTTGAACACCTATCACACTAACCAGCTTTTATATATTCACATACCAATGAACTTAAGACATTGATGATGGGGAGTCAAAATCAGACTTCCCATAATTTAGGAGAAGCCCCAGTCAAGCTTTCATCAAAAGACACAAGAGACGCGTACATGAAGAAGCCCAATTGCAGAAACTTGAAGTGGGAAATGAGAAAGCAACTGAATAACAAAATCAAATTAATGAAAAAAATGCTGAGGTGAAGTAACCGAGACAGGCTTAAAGTAGACTATTTCTGCAAGAAAGTCAGAATAGTCGCAAGGAAAGATTATTTTGGAGAGATTAAAAGACAAATGATTGTTGGATTTGATGATTCAGTTGGGAATGGATTTTGAAAATACAGATGGTACTTAAATAGGTTTTTACCGTGATATTAATATTTCAAAAAAAATAAAAATAAGAAAAGCAATTATTTGCTCTTGGAGAATATTTTATTTGAAACTTTTTATCGGAAATAAAAAATCTTGATGAGTACTTAAAGAGTTATTTTTTATTTCTTTTATTAATCAGATATTGCTTGAATGGGAAGATATAGGTAACCAAATATTTCTTTAATTACACATAAAGTGGGAGATTATTTGCTCAGTTAGGACATAATAATACTAAAAGTGAGGCATTTGATTATCCCTTAAAGTCAGGAAAATCAAAGCTGTATTTTGATTTTCATTTTAGGTTTATGAATTTTGAAGAAATTGAATTTCAATAACTGTGGAATCAATTATAGTGGAATGAAATCAGGTGAATTACCTCAAACAAAAAATGTAAAAAGAGAATTCACTTGAGGAATAAAATACAATGGCAAGAGTGGAGGGTAATATAAATGATTATGGGGATACTTTGGAAAATGAAAAAGGAGCCTCATAAATTAGAGAGAAAACTGAAGAGGGTATTCATGAAATTAACTGTCAGCCTGTAAGATGTGACTATGAAACTGATGATAATATTACTATTAATCAACAGTACTATGTCTGTTCTTATGAAATATAATAATAAAATATTATTATAACCACAATTAAATAATTAAAAAATTATTTCTTTCACGTGTTAAGCACTACTAGTGATTTTAACAGTGAGCAAGTAATTGTCTACAAGAATCAATTACAAGAAGAATTTAATAATAAAAACTTCTTTATTAAAATAATAAAATTATTTTAATATATAATTATCTTTTGCAAGAATAATTATAATGATAATTCTTGAAGAAAACTAAATTTTTAGAGAAAAACTTTAAGAATTAAAGATAAATCACTCACTAATATTCCAAAGAGCTTTTTGAAAGATAAGATAGAGATATTTTGTGTAGAATTGTGGATTTAGAGGATCAAAATGAATTTATAAATGTATTAAAACAATATATAGTTGATTTTTATGATTTCACGTCTTTCTGATTGATTCTGAAAGAATAAAACACTTAAGAAAAGTTTTAACTAATACTTACTTGTTGGTAATACTGATATAAATGATTAATAAGATGATGATGATGATGATACGGAAAAAACAGCAAGAAGAAGCTTCTTTTAAGTCAACAACAGCTCACAGAGGCGTGCCATGGAGCAAACTAAAAAACCAGTGAGTGAGAAAACAATAAACCTTTTTGGATTAATGATTGCATCATCTGTTGTCACGTAAGATTATCATAATTACTTAATTGATGCTTTTACGTGACTACCAACCCCAATATGGTTAAGAATAAAAGGAGTAACATCAGTAAATCTTCTTTTATTCCAAAATAATCATTGATTTCTCAAAGTTATCAATGTTATTGCCAATTTCATCACAGGTTTTAATTACTGTGAATTTTTGAAGATTCAGTGTTTCACGTAGAATGATCAAAAATGGACTGTAAGTAAACCTTTTAATTTTACTAGTAAAACTGTAATTATTTTTGGTTGTATCATAGATAATACAGTTCTCCATTGGTCCTGAAAGCTTCAGAAGGATTAATTAAGAATTGTATTTTTAATGAATTTTTGAAGTTTTTACCTCATTTCTACGTAGAATTGCAAATATCAGTGTTTCACTGGTTGCTATGAGGTAAATCAATGTATACAAGTCCAAAAAGGGTTTTAATTACTCTTTTGGGGTTTATCCATGGAAAGTCATTAAGAATTGACGTGGTTACAGGAGTCTAAGTAGCTCTTTACCTCCTTGGCACGTCAAAATAGCAGGTTATTTGCTATTTTCTTAAGATTTACAGTAGTTGTGACATGGTAACCAAGTTCCCAAAGAGGTTTAGTTTACCAATAGGGTCAAGATCAGCCATGGAACCAAGCTTTGGAGCTATCCACGCCTCTGAGTCCTCAGAAGTTGGGTACCCTGGCTCTCTTTGATGTCTTTTGTCCCCCTTGCCTATTTTTTAGATCAAAATAGTAATTTAAGCTTAAAGTGAGATATCCACTATGGGTGTACCAAAAGTCTATGTAATAATACCATGATATTAAGTGCTCAAAACATGCATAACACTATTCTTAGTGTATATGTAACATGGGATTTCTCACTTTCTCATTATTTTGGCGTGAAATTAAGAAAAACAAAAATTTTCACGGATCTTTTATGTGGTATTGATGATGTGGTATTGAAGTATTTTCCATTTTACCACCTCAAAGAGTTAATTTGAGCTTATTAACTCTATGGAGCTACCCTAGGTGAATTTTCGTGTAGAATCCAAATCTGGCCTTAAATCCATGGATTTACTTACTCAATAAAAAGTTATTTATCTTTTCTGAAATCAAAAAGAAAGAATTTTGAATATATGCATGATTTATGAGTTATGTATAATTCAAAATTTCTTTTTAAGATGATTATGGCCTATTTGGGTATGTAAAATATACCTCAAGGCTCACACAGCCTGTAACTCCAAAAAGAGCACCAGCATAACATCCACATACCGTAAATATTGGTAAATAAAGTACTAAAAAAATACAGTTTATACAGGAACAATTCCAGTGGGAAAGCCCAAATTCATAATATAAAACTATTATACAAATTTAATAAGAATGAGAAGAGACGTGACCATTTTTAGATTGGATGAAGAACAAATGGGAAAAAACCCTTATTTTCACCTCTATTATAGCTTATGCATATTTAATGCAAAAATTATGAGAATTATTCTTTTCTTTAATCTCTGAATGCAAGATATCCAATTGTGTTAACAATTTTCCAGTAGCACCTCTACTTTAAAAGATACCATATTCACACCTTTTGAGCTGAAGAAATCCCCTCAATGTGTAAGTGGGCTTGTGAAAAATTAGACAAAAGTATAACCATATTAAATATAAGAGCTTTAGTTTGAGATAAACTATAAATGTGTATCTTAAAAATTGGCCAGGATATCTGGGTTGAAAGATTCCTTATCAAAATGAAGGTTTTCTGAAAATAGTAATTTGAAAGAGACCCCTGTATCTTTTCCATATATTCACATAGATGTACTTAAAATTACACCAAGACCCAGATATTATAAAAACCTACAGTTCTGTATAATTATAGTTATCAAATAGTTGAAACTGACAGATATATCTGGCTTGGAGGTTTTTGAGGCCACATCCTGCTGTACAAAATTACATCAAAAAACTTCAAACCCTTATACCTGTTTCCATTCTTGAGAAGGGAAAAAATTAAGAATACAAAATTGAAAAGCTCATTAATCCCTTAGGCTCTGTGCTCTTAGATTCTTTATATATAAGTTATTTACTGAGATATCTGGTGTGTCTGGTGTGGATGCTTTTTTGGCCAATACTGGTCTGTACCAAATCTGTACAAACTAGTACTTGATTTATACCTGTAATAATGGCTGTTTAAAGCTTGAAGCCACAAACGATTACTAATATAATTCATTCAAACGCTCTGGAGGTGCTATAGAAGTTCTGACGTGGCCTATAAGAATTTTCTGCACCCTGTATTGATCCAGAATGATCATTTGTGGTCCCAAAACAGCATTTCTAACTGTACTTATGTCCAAATGTATGGTGACGAACCACAATACAGCCTCCATAGTAAAGGGCTTCACTCTTCAGATTATTTGAGAGCCTATCAAATCCTCACAGTCCTCAAAGGGCATAAAATAAGGCTTTTTCTCACTGGAAAAGGACCTGATCATCCTATTTTAGTATTCTTACATGGTAAAACTGTCATCCAAAAGCAGTATATTTAGAGTTAATTATATAGAATTATAATTATTGGTTACTTTAGATTTTATTACAGTAAGATTCTATTTAACTGTTTCAAATAAGACTCTCAACATATTCATCACCACTGTTACTAATAATGGTAGAGTCTTAATCGTTATTTTTGAATTTATTCAACTGTGTCACACTCATATTATTAGGTTGTATTTAGTATTATTCCTAATCTACTAAATAGACTCACCTTAAAATCTTTTGTTTTTGGCCTTTATTGTCCCTATTCTGGACATATTTGGTGTTTTTAGGACTATTTTCACTATTTTAAAGGATTTTTTACCATTAAAGTGAGTAAATTTTGGGTTTTTTTCTTCTTGTATTAAACCTTATAATATATATATATATATATGTATTATGTTTTTTCGTGCTATATATATTTTATCCACAATATATAACACTTGTGACTCTCCACAAAAATTAACAATAATAAAACATTATTCTTATTATTAATTCTTTACATATATCTGTATAAAAAATGTGTATTTTTATATGATCAGGAATTAGTATGATTTTTCACCAAATTTCATGCAAAATAAACAAAAGTCATATATTTATTGATAAGTTATCAATAAATTTCAAAGCAATTGAATAATTTTTTATTATCTGAGACAATATTTGAATTAATTATGGCTTTGAAAATTAAAATTTACTCAATTTTATGTGAAAATTATCAATAATTAGATATTGATAAAGAATCATCAAAATTATTAATTTATATTCAAAATACCAAAAATTATCAAAACATGACTTTTTCCATTTTTTACTCATTATGAATAAAAACGCTATAACATTCAATTGAATCATTCACAAAACACTTGAGTATCGCATTTTTACTGATAGATCATCATTAAAGGTTGAAGATATGTTATTTCCTCTAAAACCTCAATTCCCAATATAAATAATAATAACACATTAATTAAAACAAGTAAAAAAACAAAAGTAGAAAAAGATTAAAACATTTTTTTTGTTTGGAAACTGCCTTACAAAGAAATTTTCTCTTTTTTCTGAGAGTGGAAAAAGATTACATTCCACTGGAAACCCAGTCACAAGGAACTCTATCCATCAAAGCCTCAGAATAAAAAGACGTTTTTCCAAAAACAAAAGGAAAACAAAAAAGATAAAATGAGGTGGTCATGAGCTCAAAGGAGTGGACCACCATAGCTGTACCAAGGGCCAAGAATCCCAGAAAAGCACCAACCAAAGAGGTTAGTAAAGGATCAATTGTTTCTATTAAACAAATTGTAAGCTATGAAGGAAAATCACCAAAAAGTATAGACCATGAATTGGTAAAAGGGCATTCTAAAGGTAAATAAACCTTCAAAAATACATTATCATCTGTCTTCTATCACTTTTTAACATTGTTATAATTGTACCTCCATTTCTTGGAGAACTTTTATACCAAAGGAACCAACCAGAAACCTGGAAAGCAAGGAACAGAATATGAATAAGACAAACATATGTTTTATCAAATTTCCATCATGGAACCCATTCCCAAAATACCATTACAGATCAAATTCAACCCAGAATTCCAAAAAGAGTATTGAACAGATGTGGAACAAGTAATGAGAGTACAAAAACTCCTGAAATAACTCTTTTCATGGAGTATGGACAAAAGAATGCTCAGCATTGAAGCTTCATGGGAAGAAATATGAATAAAAACCCAGAAGATCTGCCTCAAGAGAAATCATTGGCCAGAGCTTATGCAATAAATGAAAGGCTATAATCTCAATCAAAATTCCAGGGCCTAGAGTACAAAGAAACAAGAATCAAATAGAAACAGGTAGTAATCCAATCCATAGAAAATCCTTTGAATATGGAAGGGCCCAGTCAGATTCAGGTACACCAAGGTATGGAAGAAGGAATTCCATCTTCCCCATAACAGTCCAGAAGCTCTAGGACCTACAAGCCACAGGCCAGTTCATCAAAGAATCCCTAATCATCCCTGGTATCATCCATAAAAAGACAAGGAGCTCAAGGGAAAAACAAAATTCTTTCAGTCAGAGTAAGATAGAAGCAGACCCCTTGATAAGAAAACTAATTTGATTAGTCCAAGAGATACACAAAACAAAAAAATAATTTTACCTACAAATAGTATTACTAGCTCAGAATCAATTTGTCCAGAAATTATTACTGATAATATAATATCCACTAATCATTTTGAAAACAAAGAACCTATAAATGGTGATTCACATAGGCCAAATTAGGAAAATTCATGCAGTGGACACATGACACCTCACAAAAAGTGAAAACTTAAGTAGACACATTTTAAGGAGAAAATTGTTTTCAAGCTATAGTAATCAAAGAATTCAACACAAATTTAGCCAAAATCAGGGAATAATTCTAGAAAACTAAAAAAGGTTAAGCTCAATACTAAAGAAACAACAAACTGTGAGAAGGGACTTAAGAAATTTCCATTAGTAGAAGGACACCCTTGGACAGAGGTAGACTACCTTTGTGAAAAAGAGTAGCAGAAAACCTCTCTACTCAACACCAAGGAGATGAACCCGCCATCAACAGTTTCCACCAAGTAAAAGAGAAAAAAAATCAATAAACAGGTACTTGTATATCAGGATCCAAGTTTAAGGTCTGAATCCATCTTCCAAGATGGATAAAACCTCAGTCTCTTTGAGAAAAATACATTGAAGCAACTACTAGAAGCAGTAAATTAGTCAAACTTCTTGGTAATTAGACAATATGATAATATGAAGCTCATTTATTATATTTATGGAATTTTTGTCAATGTCCCAAAGATTCCAAACTACTGGATCATAAAAATAATCAACATATAATTCAGAGGCCACTTATATATATGTTAAACCAAAATTAAAGAGATACATGGCAGGAAAAGCTGGCCATGGTGGAGAAACAAAATAATACAAAACTACAGAAATGGTACTTGGATTTGGAAAAAAGCCATCTCTTTTGAGACTAACAAATACTCTACACAAAAAGACTCTTATTAATGGAGTCTCGAACAAACCAAAAGACTAAAATAAATTTTTTCATAAATAACAATAGAGATTATGAATCACAGACTTTTGACAAAACTACCAGGATACTTAAAGCATGCAGAAAAACCAGAATCATGGATGAAGTAGGAAATTTCATACAATATGTAAGACAAAAGACATATTTAGAGAGTTACACCTCCTAAAACATTAACTTTAAAGACAAAAATAATTCTGAAATAAAAGAAACTGAACAAAGATAAGGGAACAGAAAATCCCAAAAAAGAAACATTGTGCCACAAATTTGAATCACCTTATCACTATGCTAATAACTGCATGAAACCAAAAAAGAAAATATATTCAATAGATGAATAATCAGAAGAAGAACCAACAGGGGAAAAATCTGATTCTGACAGAATGAGAAATTGCCTCAGAGGAGATTCAAAGGGTGAATCAGATCCCATAGAGGAGTATATAGTGAAATTTAATGAAGAAAACACACTGTAAATACAAATAATAGAGTTAGACTCTTTAATACCACAAAAAACCCACAAAAAAGAGCTCTGTAATAATTTACAATATTCACAAGAATTCTGGGTAGCACCAAATAAGGGTATTTCATTCATCCATGGTGCACCTGAAAAACTGAAAGTGTAGACATAGAGCTCAAAACACCCACTAATAATTGACACAGGAGCTAGTTACTTCATAGTGACAAAATAATACCTTCATTATAATCTTCCCAAATGTAAAGAAGAGGTAATTACTATTAAATCCAAGAGCTTTAAAAGTTAATCAGGAAGAATGAGCTCTCTTGGGACAGTTGTAAAAGAAATATTTCTTCCTCACAAAAAAGGGAATGTTGGACTAAAACCCTAATTTTCAGTCTTAGAAAATTCACAGGTACATGGGTTCTTACTAGAAACATAATACCAAGGAATGTAGGAAATGTGCATTTGTAACAGTAAGAAAAGGTACCTAACCATCTAAAAAAACTAAGATAAAAATCTCTCCTTTGAGAAAACTATATTACAAATGATAACACAATTAAAGACCTATTGGAAGAAGTTAAAGAAGGCCACTATTGCACAATGTCAGCCTGTGACTCAAAATCAGAGCACAAGCATGACAGCCAAAATACCATAAACCAATGGTATAGCCAAGATACCACCAAAACATGGAGCTGAGCCAAATCAGCTCAAAAGGTATCAAACAAAAGAGGAAAATCACCCCTTTCTGAAAATATAAGTCCCATCACCATAGGACAAAGAATAACAAAGTTATTCCTGCTCAAAGTTATTGCTGAGCATAAACCTTAATTTTCACCTCTCATCCAAAATCCAGAAGGAGAGGCTTAACCCCATCAAATGGGTGTTGAACATGAATCTCTAAGCCAGGGCTATCCAATGGTACTAGCCAAACTGAGCTAGCACCAGTATTACTTGAGCTATGGCCAAATTCAGGCCAAATAAGGGTGAACAAAACATTCACCTCTCATCTAACGTTTGCAGTTTTAGCGTGAGATACCTAAAGCAGGGTCTTTTTGGAAAGAGCACAATCAGGGCTATCTGATTATGTCATCCATTTCCCCATATCTCAACTAGAACAAAGGTTATGGGACAAATAAGCCCAATACAGCTTTTTGCCTAAACCACACAAATGTACAAAAATCTTGTGCATGGGATAACTTTGCCATATTTAATGATACCCATATCAAATGAGGTACCATTGTGTAGAGCACATACAGGGCTACACACTGAACCAATTTTGAGGCTCATATCTCAAGAATTGACAAAGTTATGGCTGTTTTCAGGTCAGATTCCCACCTGCTGTCATATACAGCCTTAGCATGGGATAATGTCCCATAATCATGAATATGAGGTGTCAAATAGACAAAGAAGCTTGTTTTTACTTCAATACCTCATATATCAGTCAATACTGGGGTCCCATACAGTTTCTTTACAGCATTCTATGCGTCATACACATCAGAATCAGGCTGTGAGGTCCCCAGATGAAACTTTTCACCCTGTATTGGTGAAAACTTCCCAGATGTGGTTTCAAAACCACATCTGAGCCCAATACAGGTTATTACAGGTCTTTGAAAACCACAAGTTTGTCTCAGAGAGTGAAAAAATCTTCACTTCCTCTATGTGGAAAGGTCTAGCACCCTTTCCACCCCATTTCAGGATAAAAAGGAGGCTTTTCACAGCCAGAATTGCTCTCCTCATCCTGATCTTGAATTCCTATGTAGTACAACTGTCAAAAACAGCTATACTCTTGGAAAATAATCAGGTATACTCTTAATTTAGAGGTATTGTAGTCTTCATTATTGTAATCCAACAGGTAGAGCTGCACCCAGGGCTTTCAACAGCGCTCACCACCATTATTGCAAAATAGTAAAGCCCTTTTATTTCATCTATAAACCCTTATTATCAATAAATACCTTTATTTTATCACTTTATTTCCGTGTCACAGTCAAAATTAAAGCTGCAACTAGCCTAATTACTGCTTCTACATAGACTCAACTTGACACTTTGGGTGCCTGGCTGTGTTTTTTGACCATTTTGGACCTTATAAGTGATTTTTTTTACTTATTTTCTTTATTTTATGACACTTGTTTTATTGTTTTAGACGTAATTATTTCTTAAAAAGATATATGTATTATATGTTTATCCCTATACTCATATTAAAAGGAGTACTTGTCACGTGGCTAATAACCACAAGGCCCTTATTTTTGGTGTGTTTTGTATATAAAAACACTTTTAGCCATTGATACAGTCTTAATTTTTAGTTAAATTAAGACACCTCATACTGATAAGCCAACAGTTGAGGCATGGTTGAGCAGATTGTTAACTCACTTACCCTCTTACATACCACTTTTTTGACAGTTTATACTTGCTAATTACAAGTTATTCTGCGAGATATTGGTATACAAACAGTATACCAAATATCAGTAAGCTGTATTTCTGACGTGAAATTGTTAATTCAATTACACTGTCATTTTACAAGGGCATATTTTAGTAATATACAAGCCCAGAGGCCATTCTTAGACGTGCAAATAGCATTTTAAGAAGTCTTAACTAAGATTAAGCCCTCTTTTTCCTGTTTTATTTCAGTGGAAGATAACTTCATACCACTAGAAAGCCAGTCACAGGCCAACACACCAGTGACACCCTCAGAACCAGAGGGCAGAAAAGGCAAAGGAAAGAGGCACAGTGAAGGCCTCATAACAGCAAAGAAGTGGACACCCATTGCCACACAGAAGAGTAGAAAACCACTAAATTCTGCTTCAATATAAGGTGAACCAACCTTGATAACTTGTACAGGGAAAATTACTATAATTAACCCAGTTGTAACCTCTAAAGGTAAATTGCCCAAATCAGCAGACAACAAATTTGTACAAGGCACAGTAAAAGGTAAATACCCTAAGAACATAAAGTTTTTGACTGCTTGCAAACACTAACATGTCACCTGTACACCTCAGAGATCTTGGCTTCCAAAGGAACCAACCAGAGGACAGAGAAGGATTGTCCAGAACCAGAAGACCTGAAATAGGACACCATCGACACAGTAGTGGATGGCAAAACAATGAGGAAGATAATATCAACCCTTCCATTCACACTCCAATTCAATGAAGACCTCAAACCAGAGGACTGGAAAGACATGGATCAAGTTCTTCAGCTCCACCAACTCCTCAGGGACCTATTCCAATGGAGAATGGACAACAAGAGGTTCAACCTAGAATCTCACTGGGAAAAACTTGAAGCAAGTTGCCAGAAGATCTGTCTCAAAGAGATAGACTTCAAAGACCTTATGATAATTACCAAAGGTTGGAATCCTACCAGGCAGTTCAGACTCCTGGAGGTAAGAGCACAGAGGATGAGGGAGAATCAAGCCACGATCCAAGCTATAGAAGAACAGTTAACCCATACAGGGCCTACTCAGATTCCTTCAAGCTCACAAGGAGAAGGCTAAATCAGCTCTCCAGCGGCTTCACATCATTCATACACCAACAGATTAATGACCAAGAGTCACCCCTCTTCACAATTCCAGGAGGTTTCCAGGAGAAGAAAAGGATACAAGGGGAAAAACAAGACCTCTTTCAGCCAAAGGCAGAAAGAATCAGACCCCATTATCCAGAAGTTGTTGGATTTGGTGAAAGAAGTGCACAAGAGCCAGAAGTAGCTGTAAACCACTCTAGAATCAGTAGTCCTAGTAATAGAAACATTACCCCCACTCAGACTGAACATAACATTGTCACATCTGAGAGTAACATCAACAGTGATACACTGTGGTTACAAATGTCCCAATATGCTGAGCAATCTGCAAAAAAGTTTGCAGAGCTTGAAGCAAGCCATGAGAGGATGAAGAAATTAACAGCCTCCATGGATAAAATAATTTAAAATCTTCAAGAAGGACATGCTCAATTGAGCAAAGCCTCTGAAGAAACCAACAAAAGACTGAATCTAGTCTTTGAAGAACAGCACCACAGCAGAAGGGACAGGGATTGTCTGGACCAAGACATAAACAAATTGTTTAATATCTACCATAACTTGAAGCCCCAACCACAAGGCCAAGTTATGGAAAATCCATATCAACCAGATGACATCAAACCAGATGCCATGCTGATGAATAAAGCAAGATCTCCATCACAATACCAGGATGGAGATGGAATGTCTTATTCAGAGAAGGAAGCCTTGAAACAGCTTCCTGAGGCCTCAAGCTGGCCCAAATTCTCTGGAACAGGAGAATATGATCATATGGAACTCATAGATTATATTGATGGACTCTTCATTCATGTACCTAGCATAGCAGATTACTGGATTACTTCTAGGTTGAATACAGAATCTAAAGGTCATGCTAGTATATGGTACACAGAAATGAAAGAAATCCATGGCAGAAGAAACTGGCCATGGTGGAAGAGTCAAATCATCCAAAAGTACAGTAATGGAACTTGGATATGGCAAAAGACCATGTCATTTGACAATGACAAATACTCTGTGGACAAAGATCCATATGAGTGGTGTTTTAGACAGTCTAAAAGACTTAAAGCTATTGATCCTCAGATGCATATCCAAATGAGGAATCACAAACTTCTGACACAACTACCAGGAGAACTAGAGAATGCAGTAAAATGCAGATGCAACCAAAATTGCACTCTAGATGACATTTCTAATACCTTACAAGACATAAGGAAAAGAACTAATATAGGGAAATTCACCCCATATAAGAGCAGTTGTTTCAGAGAGAAACAACCTTTCAGGGTAGAGTTTAAAGACAAACCCAAAGAAAGAGTGGCAGGAGTGGCAAAGAAGAAAAATTCCTGTCACAATTGTGGTTCAACAAGCCACTATGCAAACAACTGCCCAAAGGCAAAGAAAAAAGTCTATGCCATTGAGAATGTCCCAGAGGAGGAATCCCCAACAGAGGATTCTGAATCAGACTCTATGGGTGATGCCATCAGAGAACTATCTGATGATGACCAAGACCCAAAGGAAGAATTTCTAGTAGAATACCAAGAGGAAACCCCACTAGAAATTCAGGACATACAGTTGGAAGCAGGCATGCCACAGGATACTGCCAATAAAAACTTGTGCAAACACACACAAGATGCACAAACATTCCTGGTTAAACCAACCAAAGGGATGGCATATATACATGGAATAGCCACTAAAATGACTGTCTGTATTGACAATGCTCAACATCCATTGATCATTGATAGTGGGGCACACTGCTCCATAGTGGCCAGAAATTATCTGGATAACCACTTCCCAAATTGGGAAAAACAGCTCTTTCCCACCTAGGCAAAGAACTTTAAAAATGCCTCAGGGAAGATGACTTCCATTGGTACAATTATCAAAGAGATAATTATACCCCACGGGAAGGGTAATATCAGACTCAACCCAGAGTTTTTAGTGCTTGATGATGCCCACATCCAAGGGTTCTTACTGGGAACAGACTACCAGAGGATGTATGGCATAGATATTTGCAACAGTAAAAATAGGCACATTACCATTGGTGTGAGCCTTAGAGGTATTTTCATATACCCAAAAGACCACAAAAGATAAATTAAGATATAAATATAAATAAAATAAATTTATTTATATTGTAAAAATAAAAATTTAATTTTAAATACAAATTTATATTTAAAAATCAAAACTTCATTATAATTTAAAAATAAAATTACAATAAAATTTAAAATTATGAAAATTCATTTTTACTTGTAAAAATTATGTAAAAATAAATTTTTAATAAAAACTATGAAATTAAAATAATTTTGGTAAAAATTTATATAAAATATATTATAAATTTTTATCCAATAAATAAACATATAAAAATTATTTCACCACTTGATTCCTCATAAAAAATAAGGTGGGGTCACCTCTGAGTGAAATTTTGTAGCTCAACTCTAAATAAGCTTCAATTAAGTGTTTAGTATTTTCAATACAAAAATTGAAAATCCTCAAAACTTTAATTTAATTCACACCACATGTGGTGTTAATCATCAATTTTTGTGTTAAAATTGAGGTGTTGTGTTTAGCTTAGAAGTTATGAGGAATTGAATTTTTTTCAATTGAATTCAATTGAAATGTCAAAATGTGCGCATGTATTACATAAGTGAACTTTTATTTACATATTAGGTATCAATTATTACTGTATTTTACTGTACAATTCAATTGAATTACATATGTAAATTACAAGTATAATACATGATGAGGAATTAAAGGAAA
The DNA here is from genome assembly GCA_023105745.1 of Austropuccinia psidii. NCBI lineage: Eukaryota > Fungi > Basidiomycota > Pucciniomycetes > Pucciniales > Sphaerophragmiaceae > Austropuccinia > Austropuccinia psidii. The sequence continues at coordinate 26,991,586 of JALGQZ010000015.1, forward strand.
AAATAAATTGGAAAGATTAACATTGGGGGGGAAAAGGAACTCTAGCTCTAAGGGGGAGCCAGACCCCCAAAATCCTTGATGACAGGCGTGAGATGTCAAAATTCACACAAAAATTCATCACTTTGGGCCTGGAATTGAGTCACAGGGTCTGTGAGTCAATTGATGATGAGGTTTTGATACCAACCAGGGCAGTTTTAACTGTTGCCAAGAGGGTAAAACTACCCTTAAGTTAAAAAAATGTTAGTAAAAACAGCTTTAACTGGTTTCTACGCCTCTTACACACATTCTGACATGTTTTTAAGGCTCTAGACAAGGTATTGCTATAGTAATGGCTGATTTAAGGGTCTAAAATGGCTAAACATGGCTTAAACCAGCCCTTTTTTGGTCTAAACCAGGGTTCAATGATGCCATAATTGGCTTTTCTGTGTCAGACTGTTTTCCACGACTGACAAGAGTAAATTTTACTTTTGGAGTAAGAAAATTTATGGCTATAAAGGAATGTCTTCTTTGCCCCACTTTGCTCTTCATGTTAGAATCTTTTTCTTTTATGATTAGCTTAAACACTGTTGAATCAATCAATAAAAGATTCCAACCACCTTTTTTGAATCATTTTAAACCTTTTAACCACACTCAAAAATCATTATAATCATTGTTTGTAACTCTTATAATCATTTTTACCCCTGAACCACCCCAAAAGTGAATTAAAGCATCTTTCATCACTGTTAACTTTGTCACTTTGTTTCTAAATTCACTCTGTTCACTTTTGGGTGTGTTTTCTCTTTAATATTCTTTTCAAAGACTTTTTTCTTCAACTGATTCCAATTGAATTTGCTCTTGAAGAAATTTCTTTTGTAGCCTTAAATATCTCTTGTAGAGTATTTTTGGATAAATTTTTATTGTTGGTAAAACAATAAATCTTTATAAATATTATTGTTTTATACTAATAGAGTTATAAAAAATATAATTGGTGTTTCTTTTCTTAAAAATAATATTTCTTACTATTTTTAATTGATTTTTACCTTATACAAATTTTGAGGACAGGAAAAGTACTTGATTTTTCATCAAAGTTTCATATCCACACCTTACAGTTGGTACCAACAAGGAAAAGGAATTTTCACTTGATATATACCCTATATCTTCTCAAGATCCACTAGCAGAACTTCTGAATGAATTCAGAGAGGGACAGTTCAGCACTACCCTCACCAGTAAACAAAAACTAAGATTACTGAAGATGCTGAGAAAGAACAGACCAGAATTTGCAATTGGTTAAGAACCATTAGGCAAGATCAAAGGCCATGATATAGAACTATATCTGGATGTGGAAAGACCTTATCCACCCTTGCTTAGGAGACCTCCTTATCCAGCAAGCCTGGAAACCAGGAAAGAAATTGAGAAAAATATCAATGAGCTCTTGGACATGGATGTCATCAGGAAGATTGGACATAATGGAATAGTGGAAATAAACACTCCTGTCCTAATCAACTGGCATGACGGCAAGTCTAGACTGTGTGGAGACTTCAGAGCTCTGAATAACTACACTAAAGCAGACAGGTACCCTATACCCAGAATACCTCATGCCTTGGATATTAACTGGAAAAATCCAAATACATAACAAAGATGAATTGCATGAAAGGCTTCCACCAGAATGGAGTTAAACCAAACTCCATGAAATTACTCAGAATAATATGCCATATGTGCATATATGAGTACACCAGGATGCCATTTGGAATCCAAAATGCACCAGCCCACTTCCAAAGGATGATGGACACAATATTTCAAGAAGAAATATTGGAAGTCTGGATGGTGGTATATATTGATTATATCATTCTATACTCAGAGACATGGGAAGACCATGTACATTGCATAGACAGAGTGCTAAGCAAATGTACACCCATCAATCTGACAATTTCACTGAAAAAGTGTAATTTTGGCCAACAAGAGCTACTGGCTTTAGGACATAAAGTCTCAGGTCTTAGTCTGGCAATTGACCAGAATACAGTAGCAGAAGTACTGCAAAAGCCAGTACCAAAGAGAATCAAAGAGACGCAATCTTTCCTTGGTTTTGCTAGCTACTATAGAAACCACATCAAGAATGTTTCCCACATAACTAGTAGCTTATACCAGTTGTGTTCAAAAGATGTAGTTTTTGAAATCACCAAGTAAAGGAGGGATGCATATGAGAGGATCAAATATGAACTCACAAATGCACCTGTGATCATCTTACCTGACTTTGAACTACCATTCAAGTTATACATAGATGCAGCATGTAGCCAAGGCTTAGGAGCAGCCCTTCACCAAAGACAAATTGTGGATGGTGAACCAAGAGAGGGAGTAATATGTTACATCTCTAGGCAACTGAAAGATTCAGAAGCCAGGTATGGGGCCACCCAGACTGAATGTCTATGTCTAGTCTGGGCTCTAGAAAAACAACATTATTATCTGGAGGGTGCAGCTTTTGAAGTCTACACAGATTGCACAGCCTTGAAGTCTTTACTGAACATGAAGACTACAAATAGACACATGCTGAGATGGCAAATAGCCATCCAGGAGTATAGAGGGAACATGACCATCATATAAAAAGAAGGTAAAATTCATACCAATGAATATGGCCACTGGATAATGTCAAGAGCAATCAAGCTTATGACCCTGAAGTTGCATCCAAGATCCCTATCCATTTCATGGAAATAGATAGGAGGAAGAACTTCAAATTTTCTGAATGGGCACCAGAAAGTGGTACCCTTGACAGTGGAAACACTGATTCAGAGGGAACAGAAACTCCCATATTCGGAATAAGCTCCTCAGAATTGCACAATGAATTTTTTAGTGCAGTACTAAAGTCTTATGCCAAACACAAACAGTGTGGCATATTACTACAACTTCTTCAACAAAAGAACAGGAGTCCAGAACTAGAATCCCAGCTGGAAGAACCGTGGTTGAGGGCCTATAAGGATAACAAGTTCTTCCTTATAGATGCCCTGCTCTACCACAGAGAAAAACACACAAGTGCACTCACAGTGGTATACAGGGACCACATCTCTCTGATCCTGCAGGAATGCCATGACTGCCCCTATGTGGGACACATGAGTGAGGATAGGACCAAGGAGAGGGTAGCAAGCACAGCTTGGTGGCCCAAGTGGGAACAAGAGTTGAGTGAATACATCAACACTTGTGAAAGATGCCAAAATGAAAATAGGAAACATGGGAAGAAGTATGGGTTACTTCAACATATAGAAGAACCCAAACACCCATGGGAAACCATCAACATGGACTGGGTTACAGGACTTGTCCCAGAAGGCAAAGAAAACTACAATGCCTGCTTTATCATAGTTGATAGGTTCAGCAAAAGCATGAGGTGTATACCATGCCACAAAGAGGACACAGCCATGGATACTGCTCTGTTATTTTGGAATAACATCATATCTACCTGTGGAGTTCCTAAGATAATCATTAATGATAGGGACCCAAAATTCACATCTGAATTTTGGACCAACCTTTATGACATGCTTGGAACCAAGCTTTCTTTTTCCACAGCTTACCATCCACAAACAGATGGCCTAGCTGAGAGGATGCTCCAAACAATGGAGGACATCCTCAGGGGGTTCTGTGCCTATGGCATGGAATACAAGGACCATGAGGGATAAACCCATTACTGGGTTACCCTTCTACTAGCTGTCCAACTGGCATATAATACAATTCAGCACTCTACCACAGGAATAACATCTGCAGTGGTAGAGAAAGGGTGGAATCCCCTGTTGCCTGTGGATCACTTGAAGAAAAATATTCTGACCATCCACCCCACAGCCAAAGACTTCCATGATATGTGGAAGAGGGCTTGTGACACAGCTGCCAAATGCATAGCTGAGGAAAAAGAATATAATAAGCAGAGGTGGGACAGGACACACATGGAACCTTACTTCAAGGAAGGGGACCAAGTGCTAGTGTCTACACTAAGCTTTCATAATCTTAAAGGACCCAAGAAGTTGAAATACTCATTTGTAGGGCCCTTCACTATCATTAGGTTGATAGGAAAGAATGCAGCGGAAGTCAAACTTACAAAGGAATTTTCCAGGAAGCACCCAGTCTTTCCAGTAAGTTTAGTCAAACCATACTTCCAAACAGAGGAGGACAAATTCCCCTACAGGAAGAAGAACCCCACACCACCTGATATAGTGGAAGTGGAGGCCTCCCCTGGACCTGTGAGTAAAATCATCAGGGCCAGGAAGATCAGACTCAATGGGAAGGATCAAAGACAATACTTGGTCAGATTCAAGAACCAGACAGCTGATAAACACAAATGGTTGGCAGAAGATGCCATACAAGATGGGAAACTTCATTTAAGGAGATTCAGATCCTCTAGGAGAACTGAACAGTCTCATCAATGATGAGCCTTTTTTAGAGGGAGGGTATGTCAGCCTGTGACTCAAAACCAGAGCACAAGCATGACAGCCAAAATACCATAAACCAATGGTATAGCCAAGATACCACCAAAACATGGAGCTGAGCCAAATCAGCTCAAAAGGTATCAAAAGAAAGAGGAAACTCGCCCCTTTCTGAAAATATAAGTTCCATCACGATAGGACAAAGAATAGCAAAGTTATTGCTGAGCATAAACCTTAATTTTCACCCCTCATCTAAAGTCCAGAAGGAGAGGCTTAACCCCATCAAATGGGTATTCAAAATGAAGCTCTAAGCCAGGGCTATCCAATGGTACTAGCCAAACTGAGCTAGCACCAGTATTACTTGAGTTATGGCCAAATTCAGGCCAAATAAGGGTGAACAAAACATTCAACTCTCATCTAACGTTTGCAGTTTTAGCAAGAGATACCTAAAGTGGGGTCTTTTTGGGAAGAGCACAATCAGTGCTATCTTATGATGTCATCCATTTCCTCATATCCCAACTAGAACAAAAGTTATGGGGCAAATAAGCCCAATACAGCTTTTTGCCTAAACCACGCAAATGTACAAAAATCTTGTACATGGGATAACTTTGCCATATTTAATGATACCCCTATCAAATGAGGTACCATTGTGTAGAGCACATACAGGGCTACACACTGAACCAATTTTGAGGTTCATATCTCAAGAATTGACAAATTTATGGCTGTTTTAAGGTCAGATTCCCACCTGCTGTCATATACAGCCTTACCATGGGATAATGTCCCATGATCATGAATATGAGGTGTCAAATAGACAAAGAAGCTTGTTTTTAATTCAATACCTCATATGTCAGTCAATACTGGGGTCCCATACAGTTTCTGTACAGCATTCTATGTGTCATACACGTCAGAATCAGGCTGTGAGGTCCCCAGATGAAAATTTTCACCCTGTATTGGTGAAAACTGCCCAGATGTGGTTTCAAAGCCACATCTGAGCCCAATACAGGTTATTACAGGTCTTTTCAAACCACAAGCCTGTCTCAGAGAGTGAAAAAATCTTCACTTCCTCTACGTGGAAAGGTCTAGCACCCTTTCCACCCCATTTCAGGATAAAAAGGAGGCTTTTCACAGCCAGAATTGCTCTCCTCATCCTGCTCTTGAATTCCTACATAGTACAACTGTCAAAAAAGGTTATTCTCTTGTAAAATAATCAGGTATACTCTTAATTTAGAAGTATTTTAATCCAACAGGTAAAGCTGCACCCAGGGCTTTCAACAGCACTCACCACCACTATTGCAAAATGGTAAAGCCCTTTTATTTCATCTATAAACCCTTATTATCAATAAATACCTTTATTTTATCACTTCATTTCTGTGTCACAGTCAAAGTTAAAGTTGTAACTAGCCTAATTATTGCTTCTACATAGACTCAACCTGACACACAAAAATTACAAGTACAATATAAATCAACATGCTTAAAGCTCTTTCAATTGGTAATGAAGCCCTGCAAAAAATCAAGGGGCATTATATAAAGCTATGTCTACATTTGGAAAGATCTTACCCACCTATTCTCACAATACCACCATATCCAGAAGTTCTGGAAACTAGGATAGAGATTGAAAGCCAAATAAATGAGCTCCTAGAGACGGGGGTAACTAGAAAAATAGGACACAATGAAATAGTAGAACTAACTAAAACAGTTCTAATTACATTGAATAATGGAGGTTACAGATTGTGTGGAGCCTGCAGAGCCTTTAATGACTACACTAAGGCAGGAAGATAAACTATTCCAGTGATATCATATTTACTAGGAAAATTGGAAAGAGACAAGCCTCTAACAAAAATGGACCACATGGAAGGATTCCATAAGAATTCAGTGAAATCAAACTACATATAATTATTAAGCATTATATTTCATATGGGAATATATTAGTATAAAAGAATTTCATTTGGTACAAAGAAATATCCAGCCCACTTCCAAAAGGATTATTCATACCAAATTTCAAGAGCAAATAATGGAAGGGTGTGTGTTAGTGTAAATTGATGAGATCATAGTATACTAAGAAACATGGAATGACTATGTGAGACAAACTTACAGATTATTGGCAAAATTCACACCCATGAATATGAGAATTTCTCTCAAAATGTGTGATTTTGGACAATCAGAGCTCTTGGAATTAGGGAAGAAAGTCTCCAGCTTAGGTATAGCTATAGACAAAAATAAAGTAGCTGGAGTACTGAAAAAACCAGTAGCACAAACATAAAATAAATTCAATCTTTTTTGGGATTTTCTAGTTACCTTAAAAGCCACATTAATAATTCTTAATGCATAAAAAGTAGCCTATACAAGTTATTCTCAAAGGATGTAGTTTTTATAATTACCAAAGAAATAGGGAATTCTTTGAAAAAATTAAATATGAGCTTACACGTGCACCTGTCTTAACAATTCCTTATTTTGAATTACCCTTCAAGCTATGCATTGATGAAGCATAAATTCAAGTGCTAGGAGCTTCATTCCACAAAAGACAATCAGTGGATGGAATACCCAAAGAGGGAGTTATTTTTTACATATCTAAACAGCTAAAAGACTTGGAAGACATATATAAACAAGCTCAAGTTTAATTCCTATGCTTGGTATGGGCATTAGAGAAACTCCACTACTACCTAGATGGGTATTATTTGAGGGGTTCACAGATTACACAGCACTTGAATCATTTCTCAATACAAAAACAACAAACAGGCATAGGCTGAGGTGTAAAATAGTCATACAATAATACAGAGGCAATGGGGCCACAAGATACAAAGAGCTTAAAGTTTACAGAAATTTAGATGGCCTCAGTAGATAGATACTAAAAAATTATCTAGAAAACCCAGTGTTTGATCCAGATAATTGGACAAAAATACTCAGTAAAAATATGTTTAAAGAAAGGCAGAAGAGCTTATAACTGTCTAGATGGGTATTAAACAAAATCCCAAATAGCACAGAAAAAATTTCTGAAAAAAGATAATTATACACTTATACTATAAATAAGCTCATAAACCCTGAGAACAGAGTTCATCAAAGTAGTTCAGTAATCATATAACAAACACAAACAGTGCAGTATACCAATACAACTACTAAAACAGAATAAATAGCTTCAGAAATGGAGAGCTATCTGGAAGGCCCATGGCTGAAAAACTTCAAGGAAAATGAAGAATTCCTGATAGATCAATTAATCTACCATAGGGAGAAACACAAAAGTGACTTGGTGATATTAGACAGAGGACACATCTAACTAATCCTTCAGGAATTCCATGACTGTCTATATATGGGACACATGAGTGAGAGTAGAATTATAGAAAGGATCTCTATTACAGCTTGGTAGCCAAAATAGGAACACCATTTGATTGAATACATAAACACTTAAAAAAATTCCAGAAGGCTAACAAAGTTATGACAAAAGATAAGGACTACTCCAAAACATAGAAGAACTCAAAAACCCATTGTAAATGATAAACAGGGATTGCGTGAAAGTACTTGTCCCAGGAGGGAAAGACAGTTATAATTAATGCATAGTTGTAGTATACAGGTACATCAATAGTGTCAGATTCTTCTCTTGCCATAAAGAAGACACAGAAATGGATACTGCCAACTTACCTCTTGAAATATATCTTCATAGCACATTGTGGTGTTTCCAAAATAATAATAAGTGACAGAGATGCAAAATTCACATTAGAATTTTGGACCAACTTGTATTTGATTCTAGGAGCTAAATTAGAATCCTAAACAGCATACCACCCAAAAACATATGCGCTTGCAGAAAGGATGATCCACACAATGGATGACATCATAAGAAGATTCTGTGCCTATGGAATGAAATAAAAATAGGGTGTTGGTAAACACACGTAAGCCCTTACGTGTTTTTACCAAATTATGGCCAAAACACGTAATTTTATGGTAAAAACACGTAAGTAACCTAATTTTTTTATAAAAATTCCTCAGGCTCATTTTTGAGAATTTTTAACTTTTTTTTTTGCCATATTTTTTCCGGCATGGGATGTGAATGTCCCCAAATTCTTTCAATTTTTTTTTTTGCCCAATTTTTCTATTTTGGGCAATTTGGTAAAATGGCCCATTTTTTTGAAAAAATTCATTAAAAATGTTCCCACTTATGAATTTCAAAATTTTTTTTTAAAATGAAGGTGAGAATGTTGAGAATAATAAACCAGAAGCCCAACATTTTGGTATTTTTTTGCAAGAACATTTGTAGGCCCAAAAAGTCCTTGTTTTTTTATGTTTTTTTGTTCATGTTTGTAATTAAATTGAATTCAAAATTTAATTTATGATGAGTGGAAGTTAAAATTTAATTTTTGGCATTAACAGTGCCATTTATCACATCAAAAGTGCCATAAATGGCATCACTAATGACATAATAATGCCATAAATGGCATCAATAAAGACATACAGATGCCATTTATGGCCAGAAAATTGGCATAAATGGCATTACAGAAATGCCATAAATTGAATTCTATGGCCTTGACAATGCCATTTATGCATTTAAAAATGCCATAAATGGCCTTAAAAATGGCATGAATGGCCTTAAAAATGGAATTAATGGCCTTAACTATAACATAAATGGCATCAAAAATGCCATTTATTGAATCAAAAATTACATTTGTGGCATTACATAAATGGAATTAACAATGCCATTTATGTAATTGATAATGCCATTCATGGTATTAGTAATGCCATTAATGGCATTGTTTGCCACAAATGGCATTGCTGATGCCATAAATGGCATTAATGGCATCAATAATATTTCATTGATAATGCCATTAATGACACTGTTAATGCCATTTATGGCACTGTTAATGCCATTAATTGAACTGTTAATTCCATTAATGGCACTTTTAATGCCATTTTTTATGGCATTAATGGCATCAGAAATATTTCATTGATAATTACATTAATGGCACTGTTAATGCCATAAATGGAATTTTTAATGGCACAAATGGCATTTTTAATGCCAAAAATGTCATTAATGGCATCATAAATGCCATAAATAGCCATATTTCATTTAAAAACCATCCCTTACGTGTTTTTACCATAAAATTACGTGTTTTTACCAATTGATGGTAAAAACACGTAAGTTTTTACCAATTTGCTTACGTGTTTTTACCAATACCCTAAAAATATCATAAAGGTTGTGTTAATGAACTGTGTGAGAGCTCCTTTTGGTGTGGTATGAAATAAAGCATTACCTTAAGGGGGAAAGTATTGGTAATTCTGTTTTGAATTTCAGCATTGTCCAATAACCATTTTTAATAAGGTGTATTAGCTGCCCCTATAAATAATACTGAACAGTAAGCCTAGAGAGAATCACAAAATGCAATAAGCTTTGTGTCTTTAACATATAGATAATACTTTAAAGTAGTCGCTAAATCAGACCTATCAACAGCACCATAGTCAAACCTCTGATGTAACACTATAATTGTCAATAAGATAAATACTAATAATAATATCATTATTTTTGGATTTATGTTGATTATAATGATTTTTTTATATTAATAATAGTGATAATACTGATTTATTTGGTACTAATAATATCTCTTCAATGATTTCCTTAACAGTATCTCTATATCACTACCAACTTTCTTTTAATAATACTAAGCTTCTGGGAAAGTCTAATAAGATGTAACTACCATTTTACTGATATTTCCTTAAAGTACTGAGATACTGAGAAAAGATACTATAATTTTAGCTATGGTTGTACCCCTATTCTTTGAAAATACTAAGCTACAGAGCTTTTCATAACTTAAAACACCAATATTGCTCTAGATGTCCTGCTAGTTCAGGGATTATTGCAATCATGTAATGTGAGAGCTGTTTCCATTATTATTGAAAAAAAGAGTTAGAGAGTCCCTCTATCTATATTTCTTGGATCTCTTAACAGAAACTTAAAACAGTGTTTGTAGAAAAAAGAAAAATTGAGATTTGTTAACTGGTGAGACATGTAGTTTTGGTGTAGCAACATGACACAGGCCCCAAGTCCTGACCAATCATATTAAGCTATCAAAACAATTGCAGAAATTTTGAGTGTGAACTTGATATTATACTAGTTATGAACAATTAGATTGTGTTTTTGTGGCTATTTATGTGCTTTCTAGGAGTTTTTTTTCTAGCTCTAATGTTAATATCAAAATAATATGATTTCATTGAGATAATTTGGCTGGTGAGAGTTTCTATTTGTGGATAAGGTGTAGAAAATAGGCCTTATGGAAAGGGATCTAATTTATAGTCATATGACATTCTTGATAGAATCTGGCTGGTAATGTTTTTCTTGATAGTAGCGAATTTGGGGAACAAAAAGAATTTGCTGTTGAGTGCACCACCATTCAATTTAGAAGAATTTTTGGTCAAGTATTTGTTTGGATTTTCCTTTTTATTTTATTGTTAATTTGAATTTTTGATTCGCGGCCTTGACATACTTTTTCTAGTGGGTTGATTTCAGGATGGCATCATTACATACAGGGATTTCATTATTTTATCAAGTTTGACATTTTAATTATGACTAATATAAAAGTTATTCTTGGAGAATCTAGTTCAACTTTTGACATACAGCCTTGATATAATCTTTGTACTGGGTTGATTTTAGGATGGAATCAGTTCATATGGAGATTTAATTATTTTATAAAATTTGAAATTCTTATTATGACAAAGATCAAATTTATTTTTGTCAAATATGTTTTGATTTCTATTTAATAGCCTTGAATTATGTCTTTCAATTGGGTTGAGGTGTGAAAATACAGTTTTGATGATATCTCCCATCTGCATATACATTTATTGAGATCAGATTGTTTTAAATATATAATTTTTATCAATGATGCAATAAGATTTGGAAATTGTGTGATACTATACTGTTTGGATGGAAGTTTTTCTGCAGAAACCTCTTTCAGGGTGACTCTATGATATAGCTGTACAATGATAATAAAAAGCTATAGCTGTGAGTGTGAAATGAAAGTAATGATGATAATTAAGTTAGTAGATGGTTAAAAGGGCTATACTAAATGAATTTAGTGATGGTGAGAGCTATTGATAGCCCTTGGTGTAGTGGTTATCTGCTTTCTTACAATAATAAAGCCTGAAAGCATTAGAATTATAATTATACCTGTTGAATTCTAAGGGTACCACTTCTTCAAGAAGCTATACCATGTAATAATATTGTGAAAAGGATGATTGAACAGCCTTCTGGTGAGGAGGGGCCTCCTTTTCTCTTGTTCTGGGGTAGTGGGAGCTTGTTAACCGCTGCACACCACCACAGAGTGAAATGTTTCACTACTGTGGGCTGGTTTGTGGTTCTACACACTCAAGACCAACTGGTATTGGATGGAAAGGTGGTTCTAGAGCCCAAGTTGTCATTTTTACTCTATACAGGGTGAAATGTTTCACCGATGGAGCTTACAAGTGTGTTCTGGTGCTTCTTACGCATCAGAAGCTGTACCAAAACTGTATGGACCCTTGTATTTGACTGAACTATGAGGTATTGAAGTAAAAAAAGCTTCTTTGTCTATTTGACAACTTATAATAATAGCTATGGGATAGTATCCCACAGTAAAGCTATATTGGTCTAAATGTGAGATTTTGACCTTGAAACTGGCATAACATTGTCAGTTTTCAAGATTTTGAGCTCAAATTGAGTCCATTGTGTAGACCTAGATGATATCTATACAATGGAACTTCATTTTGTATGGTTAAGATTAAATATGGCAAAGTTATGCCATGTTCAATTTTAGTTATCCAGATATATGATTATCTCAAAATCTGTATTGAACTTGTTTGCCCATAAATTTTTTTCTAGATGAGATATGGGGAAATTGATGGCACCATCAGATATCTCTTATTGTTCTCTTTCCAAAATGACCCCACTTTAGGTATCTCATACTAAAGCTGTAGGCATTAGATGGGAGGTTAATAATTTGTTCCTCCTTATTTGGCTTTACTTTGGCCATAACTTCTATAGTTTTGGTGCTTGCTCAATTTTTCTAGTACCATTGAATAGCCCTGACTTAGAGCTCCAATTTTAAGAACCATTTTCTGGGGTTAATGCTCTTTATCTGCATTTCAGATGAGAGGTGAAAACTAAGGTTTATGCTCAGAAACCTCTTTGAGCAGGTATAACTTTGTTATTATTTGTTCTATGACAATGGGACTTGCATATTTAGAAAAAGTTGAGTTATCTCTTTCTTTTGATACATTTTGAGCTGTTTTTTCTCAGCTCCTTTTTTTGGTGATACTTTGCTCTACCATTGGTTTATGGTATTCTGGCTGTCATGCTTGTCCTCTGCTTTTGAGTCAAAGGCTGACATACTCTACCTCTAAAAAAAGGCTCATCATTGTGAGACTTTCCTTTATTATTTCAGATACTAGTGTGGCTCATGTGACCTTGAGCCAAATACTTTCTTGTGGTCATACCCTCCCTGGCTGGTGGTTTATGTTTCAAACCATCCAGATGTTTGGTCATTTTTTTCCTTCTTTTTAAGTGGACTGAACCGATTTCCTTTGTTCCATGGTTCTTTAATTTCAAAGAATATTCCTCATTAAGATTTTATTCACTGTAAGAATCATATTCACAGCCATTCTTCACATTATCAGAGCTATATTCATAACATTCTTGGTCTTTTCTTGCCTCTTCCTCCCTTGAAAATATCTCTTCCCTGTATTTGCGTCAATTGGATGCTTCACAGTTGTGAAATAATGTTGTTATTTCAGATTCTTAATCATAACTTTCTTTGGCTTCCAGGATTGGATTTTCCCTGTTATCACCAGTACTATGGGTATCATATCTACCAATAGATGTTTTAATCCTTAATTCTTGAAAGGTATTTGATATTTCATCCAGGGTGGATTCTTTGAAGCCTATGCATTTTACTGCATGCTCTAAATCTCCTGGTATTTTGGTCAACAGTTTGTAATTTCTCCTTTCTGTTGTTATCTGAGGGTCAATGGCTATTAGCCTTTTTTACTGTCTCAGAAACCAATCATATAGATCTTTGTCTACTGTGTATCTATCATTTCCAAAGGATAGGGTTTTCTGCCATATCCATGTATCATTACTATACTTTTGGATTATTTGGCACTTCCACCATGGCCAGTTTCTTCTGCCGTGGATGTCTTTCATTTCTGTGTACCAAATACTAGCATGTCCTTTGAATGTTGTATTCAATCTGGCAGTAATCCAGTAATCTGGTATACTTGGTGCATCAATCCAGATTCCATCAATATGATCATATTCTCCTATGCCAGAGAATTTGGGCCAGCTTGAGGCCTCTGGAAACTGTTTTAATGCTTCCTTCTCTGAATAAGTCATCTTATCTCTATTTTGGTATTGTTATGGAGACCTTGCTTCATTCTCCAAAAAGATATCTGGTTTGATGCCTTCCTGCTGGTATGGAGTATCAAAAAAATTTCCTTGTGATTGGAGATTTATGTTTGGGCAGACATTGAAAAAGCTGGAAGTATCTTGATCCAGGTATTACCTATCCCTCTTGCAGTGACCTTTCTCCTCTAAGACTTGATTTAGTCATCTTTTAATCTCTTCTGAGGTTTTACTTAATTTAGTATAGTCCTATTGGAGGGTATGAAAAGCAGTGGTTTGTAAGGTATTAACCTTTTGTAACCTTGAAATATTTTCATGGAGTATTTCAAACTCTTCTTGAGTTTTTTCTACAAATTGAGAAAGCTGTAACCATAGATTATTACTATTTATGGTACTCTAAGGGGTCACAAAATTGTTTTCAATAGGAGTGGAGATATCATTCCTTATTTGAGGGCTGCCAGCTTCATTAGAAGTATTTACAACTTTTTTTTGTTTTGTTGTACTTCTTTCAGCAGGTCCAAAAAATTTCTGGATCATAGGTTCTGACTATCTCTGCCTCTGGTTGAAAGAAGTCTTGTTCATACACTATGATCCTATCCCTATCCTGGATATTACCTGGGATTGGGAAGTATTGTCACTCTTGGCCACTGGTCTGCTGGTGCCTGAGTGGTGTGAATCCACTGGGGAGTTTGGTTTTTTGACCACTCCTTGTAAGCCTGAAAGAGTCAGAGTATGATCTCTCTGGTTCTATTTCTCTTCTATTATAAGTTCTTTGAAGAATATTTCTTTTAAGGAAATCTTCTGAATACTTTCTACAAGTTCTTTCTAGTGGAACTCTAGGTCAAATTTCCTGTCTGCCATTCTCCATTGGAGAAGTTCCTTGAAGAATTTATGGGTTAGTATAAACTGTTCTATGCAAGCCACTCCTGGAGGTTTTCTGTTGGAAACCATCTTGGAAGGTTTAGGAAGGTTCATTTTTCTATTTCTTATGACTTTGAAGAATTTCAACTTCTCTCCTTTCCAGGCCTCTATTCCTACTGATGGTTGATTCTCTTTGTAAGGAATAATCCCTTGGAAATCCAAAGTCCTTGAAATGAGGTGGTATCATTTCTGATTTGTAAAGTGAGAGTTTTATCTAGTTGATTAAATCCATGTCTTGTTAGGAATTTATAAGTGAGTTTGGAAAAATTATTATTGAAACTATCAATAATAATTGTCAAATCAACTTTCCACACCTATTTGGATGGAAAACTTAATTATAAGGGCTTCACTTGAAGAGAAATCCAAGAAATATATAATTTTCATATATTGAAAAAATTAAGTAAAAAGAAAGATGATTTTATTTCTTTTGGAATAAGTATTATTCTTTAAATTATGAATAATAATGACTATGATCAATTTTTCAACACCAATTTGGGTGAAAGAAGAAAATGACTTCAAAAGTTTTTTCTTGGAGAAAATTCCAAATAATATTCACTTTTTATATATTATTAAAGTAAGCTCAGAAAAAGAAATATGGTTTTATTCCTTTTTAAATGGTTAGTATTATTGAAATTATCAATAGTGATGAGAATAATTAATTTTCACACCAATTTGGGTGAAAAAATGAATCATAAGAGTTTTTCTTTAAGAAAGGTTAAAACAATATATACAAAGTATACATTGCAAAAAAAAGATTCATAATAAAATATGATTATATTTTATTATGAAGTATTATTATTGAGGTTATCAAAAATGATGATAATAATCAAATTTTCATGCAACTTTGGGTAAAAAAATGAGTGATGAGAGTTTTTCTTTAAGAAAAATTTAAACAATATATACTTTGTGCATATTATTATGAAAAAAATTAAAAAAAATATGATTATATTTTTTGTAAAAAATAGAGTATTGTATAAATATAATTTATATATTTATAGCTTTTAAATATGATGAAAATGTATTATTTTTCAGAAAGAATATGTATTTAAACTTTTTATTCACAGCCTTGAAATAATTTTTCTAGTGGGTCGATTTCAATATGGAATTATTACATACAGGGATTGCATTATTTTATCAAATTTGACATTCTAATTATGACTAATACCAAATTTCTTCTTGGAAAATCCATTTCAATTTTTGACATAAAGCCTTGAGATAATCTTTGTAGTGGGTTGATTTTAGGATGAAAGCAGTTCATATGGAGATTGAATCATTTTATCAAATTTGAAATTCTCATTATGACAAAGATCAAATCTATTCTTGTCAAATATGTTTTGATTTTTGCTTTATAGCCTTGAATTATGTCTTTCAATTGAGTTGAGATGGGAACATACAGCTTTGATGCTCTCTCCCCTCTGCATATAGCTTTATTGAGATCAGCTCCTTTGAAATATATAATTTTGATCAATGTTGCAATAAGATTTAGAAATTGTGTGATACTATACTGTTTGGATGGAATTTTTCTGCATAAAGCTCTGTCAGGGTGACTCTATGATATAACTGTACAATGATAATAAAAATCTATAGCTGTGAGTGTAAAATGAAAATAATGATGATAATTAAGTGATTAGATGGCTAAAAGGGATATACTGAAAGAATTTAGTGATGGTGAGAGCTATTGATATCCCTGGGTGCAGTGTTCATCTATTTGTTTACAATAATAAACACTGAAATAATTATAATTATAGTTATACCTGTTTAACTCTAAGGGTACCACTTCTTTAATAAGCTATACCATATAATAATATTGTGAAAAGGATGATTGACCAGCCTTCTGGTCAGGAAAGGCCTCCTTTTATCTTGTTCTGGGGAAGTGGGAGCTTGTTTACCTCCGCACACCACCACAGAGTGAATATTTTCACTACTGTGGGATGGTTTGTGGTTCTACACACTCAATACCAACTGGTATTGGGAGGAAATGTGGTTTTAGAACCCAAGTTGTCATTTTTAACCTATACATGGTGAAAGGTTTCACCAATGGAGTTTACAAGTGTGTTCTGGTTCTTCTTACGCATCAGAAGCTGTACCAAAACTGTATGGACCATTTTATTCGACTGAACTATGAGATATTTAATTATAAACAAGCTTATTTGTCTATTTGACACCTCATAATAATAGCTATGGAATAGTATCCCACAGTAAAGCTATATTAGTCTAAATGTGAGATTTTGACCTTGAAACTGGTATACCTTTGTCATTCTTCATGATGTTGAGCTCAGCTTTGCTCAATTTTGTAGGCCTGGATGATATCTACATAATGGTACTTCATTTTGTATGGTAAATATTAAATATGGCAAAGTTATGCCATGTTCAATTTTGGTTATCCAGTTATATGATTATCTCAAAATCTGTATGGAACTTGTTTTTCCAATAACTTTTTTTCTAGATGAGATATGGGTAAATTGATGGCACCATCAGATAGCCCTGATTGTTCTCTCTCCAAAATGACCCCACTCTAGGTATCTCATACTAAAACTGTAGAAGTTAGATGGGAGGTTAATAATTTGTTCCTCCTTATTTGGCTTTACTTTGGCCATAACTTCTATAGTTTTGGTGCTTTCTCAATTCTTCTAGTACCATTGAATAGCCCTGACGTAGAGCTCCAATTTGAATAACCATTTTCTGGGGTTAATCCTCTTTCTCTGGATTTCAGATGACAGGTGAAAATGAAGGTTTATGCTCAGAAACTTCTTTGAGCAGGAATAACTTTGTTATTATTTTTCCTATGACAATGGTACTTGCATCTTTAAAAAAAGCTGGGCTTCCTCTTTCTTTTGATACCCTTTTTGAGCTGGTTTGGCTCAGCTCCATGTTCTGGTGGTATTTTCCTCTACTATTGGTTTATGGTACTATGGCTGTCATACTTGTGCTCTGTGTTTGAGTCACAGGCTGACAAACTCTGTGCTTGAGTGTTTTCATATGTTTGTGAGAACAAAGATGCCATAGTTAAGAGAAACCATGTGATGTTTTACTTTTTTCATAAGATCCTTCTGCATAAAATCGGTTTTTGAGGTGTATGATATTCTTCTGTAATTGTAATGTACTTGTGGCCATTTACTTCATATTATTGGTTAAAACTTGTGGTTGTGATATGTAAATATGTTGTAAAAAATATCTTTTTGTGTCCCCCATTGAAATTTGGTTTTTTTGGCTCAATTTTCTTCTTTTATTCCCATAAATTCGAAATTATTCCAAAATATTCTGCACTCTTCCTGAAAATTCCAAAAAATTCTTTTGATTTTGAATGAAAATTCAAAAAACATTGCTAGATCTTCCCATATATTCTAGAAAAATACCTTTTATGAAAGCTGCTGGGGTATTTCTCTAATGTGGCTTGAGCCAGCTATATGATCAATACAGAGGTAAACATCATCTCCTTGTCAGCTGAGACAAAAAGGATTTTCTTTTTGATATGGAATTTTCACTGTGTCTATAGCACTACCTTCTTTTCCAGTTTCATACTTATCATCAAAAACTATTTGTACTATTGAGTTTCTTCCAAATATAACCAAAGTTGAATTTTAATATAGATAGTATTTGTAGAATCAAATTTAGACTTAAAATTTTAATAATCTTTACTCTTTTCAGCTTTCATTTTCATGCTTTATATTCCCTTTTTTGCTATTTTATTATTATTAGCTTCTTTCTTTATATTTAATTTTTTATTTTAAAGCTTGAAATGGATAATAGTGGTATTTAATACCACACCAGGTAACCCTTATACCAGAAGTAAAACTGGAATGCAACACCAGTTTTTAAAAAGTCACAGTAAGACCACCTGCTATTTTATAAAAAGGTCTCAACCCACTATTACCTGAAGAAACATCTTCTATCAGTATATCCAATAGAAAAATAATCCCAGAAAATGTGGAAAATAGAATGTGAAAATGAAGATAAATGTATAGTAGAAGCCAAATTATACAATAAAAGGAGTTATGACAAGAATCACCAGAAACCTTGCATCAAAGAGGAAGAACAAGTACTGGTCTCAACCGTAAACCTCAACAACCTGAAAGGTTTGAAAAAGATGAGAGACTTATATGTAGGAACATTCAGAATAATTAGACTTATAGGGGAAAAGGTAGTGGAGGCTAGACTAACTCAGGAATTCTGAAGAAAATATCCAGTCTTCTCAGTAAGCCTAGAAAAGTAATAAAAAAACTATATTATAGAGAATTCCCTGGCAGGAGAAATATAATCAACTCATAGAAATTAGTATAGGATGAATATTCACCTGTGAAAGTGAAAAATATCATCAAGGACAGGAGAATAAGAATCAATGGGAAAGACAAGATAAAATACCTGGTGAGATTTAAAAATAATCTATCAGATAAAGGTAGATAGCTATCTGAGAAATTTATCCCAGATGTGAAATTAAACCTCACATGATTCAGAGCCTCTAGGAGTACAGAATATTCTCATAAATGATAAGCCTTTTTTAGGAGGGGAATATCAGCCTGTAACTACAAACAGATTACCAGAACGACAGCCAAATTCCATTAATACTGGTATATCAAGTACTGAAAAAAGACAGTTCATACAGGTATAATTGACAGGTTAAATTCCCTAATAAATGATATACCAATCTTAAAACACTTTACAAGAGTTAGCAAGGGTATAATAATTTATAGATTTGATGAAGACCAAATAAAAAAAAGACCTTAATTTCACCTCTAATCTTTCTCATGAATATTGAATTCAAGAAATATGATAATGTTTCTCTTATGCAAGCTCTCAATGAGAGGTATCTAATGTTGTTATCCATTTTCCAGTAGAACCTCCACTTCAAAAGATACAATAGTAACACCTTTTAAGCTGAAGAACACCCCTAAAAATCGGAGAGTTCTTGTAGAAAACTGTAAAAAAGTATAGCAAAATTTAATATATGTATAAGGGCTTTCTTTTGAGATACCTTAGAAATCTGTATCTTTAAAATTGGCCAAGATATCTGAGTTCAAATATTTCTTATCAATATACAGGTCTTCTGAAAATAGTAATAAAAAGAAAACCCTTTTATCTTCTCAATATATTGATAAAGATTTACTTAAATGTATATCAAGATGTAGAGCTCATCAAGCCCTACAAGACTGTATAATCATAATTCTTATATATTCCAAACTGACAGAGATATTTTTCTTGGAACTTTTTGAATCCACAAGCTTATGTATAGAAATAGATCAAGAACCTTCAAACCCTTATACACTTTCCTATTCTTGAAAAAGTCTGGAAATGAGGACTACCTAATGGATAAGCTAATGAATACCTTCAATTATGCTCTCTTAGATTCTTTATATCTCAATTAATGACCGATATATCTGGTGTTGGAGATTTTTTTCCAATGCTTGTCTCTACCAAACCTGTACCAACCAGTACTGGCTGGATACTCAAAAAAAAGGCTTTTTTAATCTTAAACCCACCAATAATGATTAATATTAGTCATTAAAACACTCTGAAAATTTCCTAACAGTGAAAGAGCTTAATACAAGGCTAATAGTTCACCTATTAATATGTTAATTATTACTGTCTTGAAAAAAATTACTGCAGTAAATCAGGAATATTTTACATTTTAAATTAATATTTAAGTGAGATATATTTAGTGCATTAGAGCTTATTTATTAAATATTTCATATATCCGAAAAATCAATTATATAATATATTTGTGTAATTGGCTATACAGTGAGTATTAGTGAAGAAAAATACCTCCCATAGTAGATTTTAAAAATTTGAAAAATAAGGCCATTTCATGTCTGTTTGACTATTAAGAGGCTTTGAAGTTTTTCTTCTCTAGGCTTTGAGAAAATTCATGATAATATCACAAATAATTTCTGTAGAATATGGTAATATTACTTGAAAGAATTTTCTTTGTAACATAAACCTTATTTGTGTCATAATACCTGATTTTAAGCTGATTGTATTAAAATTTGCAAGTTAAAAGGACATAAATCTTCCTTCTCAATCAAGATCTATAAATTTTTCCATTATAGATTGAGTAAATATTTCTAAAGTTCATTATCTAGCACACAATTGGAATTTTATTGAGCAATAGCCTATTATTAATGGGGAAAATTGACTTCCAAAGTCACCATAAATACTTTCCATTATGTAGTTTATGTATTATATTGTAATTTTTTGGGAAATATCAAGACCCGGAGTCTTTAAGATTTCTGAATCTTCATAGATTCCTAATTTGAACCTTTGTGTCAAAAGATTTTATATGTTATTTTCTTCCTCAGCTTAATATCAGAAAAAGATACTTGCTTAAACTATCAGTAATCCACACTTTTTTTCTGTAAAGCAAATTTAATACAATATAATATATATCCATCTAGTAATAACACAGAATAACTTCCAACTAAACTTAAAAACAATTCAAATTCATTTTCAAATGAACCTATTAATCATTATAATATATTTATTCTTCGAGAAGAACTTGATTAATTGGAAGATTTTGATTTTCATAATGAGATAATTAAAACACAATCACTGGCTTAAACTTTAGAAAATCAACATTTGAGAGAAGAATTAGAGGCTAAAAAGAGGACAATCTCTCAGTTAAGACAAGAATATATTTCTGAGCTAAATACCATGAATATTAGCTTACATGCTTCTCAATAAGGTCGTGAGTATGTAATTTTTTGAAGTGTGAAGTTAATTTTAATATGTCTTCCCTGTGATTCACTTCTTTTCATGAATATTTATTTTAATTCTATGATTTATCTTACAATTCATGTGTTTTATATTTCATTTAAGCAGAAAATAAATTCTTTTTCTTAACATATCCCAAAAAATTATTAATTAAAATAATAATCTCTATTTATTTATATCTCTCAAAATAGCACCTCAATAAAATAACCCTAACATAAGAATCATATTGATAAAAATCATGATACAATTTTTTTTGATTAATCCATTCAAGTTTGATGACTAATTAGTTCACATAACTGAATTGTCTCAATTAGGAAGACCTAGAAGCTTTTCCGAAGTACTTTTTTCACTACATGATCTGAAAACCTGCCTCTAATTACAATTTGAAAATTTGTGTAGGATCATGCAAGAAATTTCCACCTTTCAAGTAAGTATTGGCAAAATTTCTTGAGATTCCAATATACATTAAAATATATTCTTTAATCTTCCAAAAGGCTTCTCCACAACAATTCTTAATAAATTTCTCAAATAAATGGAATTTTAAAGGATTTTCACTAATAACAAATATACCAAAATTGTTTAATTAATTGGAATATTACTCACTTCTATTCCTCACAGGCTTCAGAATTGGGATTTTTGATTAATAGCCACAATCCTCTATGAGCAAACAGTTATGTGGTAATACTGCCCTATTTGAGATTTATGAAAGATAAAACTCTAGTTTATGGATGCGGGAAGGCCTCCATACACCTAATACATCAACATTTTTAGCTGATGTATATTTTAATAAGAAAAGGGAATTATTACACTTCAAAAATTTTCTTATCCATAAAGGATACATTGAAGTACAATGGAATGCCATCCTTTATGTTTGAAATATGAGTTCCATTGGTTTTATTGTGGTTTAATGATAGGAATATGGGTGCTATCTATGGCACAAATCATATCTGTGAGTCCCTGCTTTAATTTGATAGAATACCTTATTATTTCCCATCATGCTTCATAATTTACATCTTGGATACTAAGATTAAAAACTAGCTTGACTACATTGATTCTAACAATGGTGCGTACAAACCCAAAAAAATCATTCAATCATGAAAATAAATAATATTAGCTCTAATTTCCATTTTCAAAATTTAGTAACCTGTTAGCTTACAAATGTTAAATGGAAGTCTAGAATCTTCATAGCAAATACAATTCCCAACTAAGTAAGATGACACTCCAATTTTCTCTCAAATGGTCACTCCTCTTATGTATTCATGATTACCATTCCTAATTCAAGGCCTCAACATTTCCACTAAGCTGAAAAAATTTCTTTTCACCATTTGAAAAATACCAATAAATGGCTTTTTTCATAAAATTCAAGGTTGAACCAAGGATTAAATATTTATCTGTGTCTTATTTAATTTTCATCATGTCAGTGGGTTTCATGGTACCATGTTAGATGAAAACTTGTTTCAACCATCACATTAGCCATTTTGTAAACAAGAGTGGTGTATTCCCTATTTTGAAGTAATGTAATAAGCTTCAATCTACTTGGTTACTTTTTAAAAAAATTGAGACAAGATCAGATAGCCTATGAACAGCTATAGAGCTTTAAGTGGTAATGTGAGATTTTTTAGCTAAATATAAATAAATTTAATATTGACAAAAACTCAAGATATCTTTAGAATAAGTCTCAAAATACAACCAGAAACCAGTCCTAAATCTATTTCATCATCATTTTTTGTTAATATTTCGTGAGTTTCAAGACATTTAAACATTTCTCATTATAATGGGGTGACAGCTTTAAAGAAAATTATCATTCATTTTTGATACTCTATTAACCTTTGAAGTAGAACTAGGAATTATTCACTTCCTATTTCTATGAGTATCAAAAGAACCATGTTTACCTTATAAACCAAAAAAAATCAAAAACAGCTTTAAGGTTGACAAATTTAATTCAAAAAATGAAAGAGAGAAGGGATTGAAATAATTTCTAGGAAATAATAAATCCTATCAAGTATTATTATCTGGAGATATACTATCTTATTTCAATTTTAATATTAATTTAAATTCTATTTATTTATTTTTTTTGGCCCAAAATATTCATAAAAAAACTAGGTCCACTGTATAGAGCTCCTCCCTTTTTTCACAAAATATGTGATAATTATGAATTGTTTTTCCATCAATCTTCATGTGAATATTATTAAATACCCAAACCAGCCTTTAGCTCAAGATTCGCATAATCAATGTCTCATTATTTTCAAAGAAATTTGTTTTCTTTTTTATCAATGGATGAGCTTAATAGACACATCTCATCATCCAATCAATATATATATCAAACAAAAATTGGAAAATTTGGCCTATAGCTCAAGTCATGAATTACCAGTAACATATTCATTTGAAATACTCCCTTTCCATTTATCAAATTTTTCCAAACTTATACCTCTTAGGAACCTGAATGGAATGCACATATCCCTCTGGGACACAATATATCTATCAAAAAAACTCCAAAAATATTGTACTAAAATAAGAATACTACACCATCAAGCTAGCTTAAATTTGAAAAGGTCATATCTCCATCAAGAATACTTTTTACCACAATGGAATTCTATCATTTTTTGGTAAGCATAATAATTTCATTCATCTTTAGATAAAGAATTAATGGTAGCTTAAAGGTCCATCTACAATCACTGAAATTCTTTCCAAATTACTTGAATGATTTTTCTCCAATATTTGGTATGATAAATTCTTGCATAACTGTCTCATACATTATTTCTCTAAGGTATGTTGTATTTGTGAGCCTTAAATGTATTTTCATATACCCAAAATACCACAAAAATTTAAATAAAATCTATAATTGACAATAAAATGATCATTTCTAAATATAAAATCGAATTTTATAATAAAAATCTTATTTCTAAATTTATATAGATAGAAGATTTAACAAAAGAACTCAAAGAATAATTATTATCAGAAAAATTAATTTAAAAGAATTTTTAACAAAAAATATCAAGAGATAAAGTAATTTTAGTAAAAAATTAATCATAATTACTATGATTTTTCTCCACTAAATGAGAATATGAAAATTATTTCACCATTGGGTTCCTCATGAAATTTCAGGTGTGTTCACCACTGAGTGAAATTTCTGGAACTCAACTCTGAATAAGCTTAAATTAAGCTTTTAGTGTTGTCTTTATTAAAATCTAAAGATTCTCAAAGCCTTGATTTTATTCACATCAAATTTGTTTTTAACTATCATTTTTGTATTAAATTTGAGGCTGGACATGCAGTGTGTAGACTTCAGAGTACCCTTCTGCAGTAGGACTTCAAGAAGTCAATTTCCTATTGAAAAAATACTGCAAGTTGACAGCTGAAAACTGCAACTGTGTAGTCTTTTACCTGGCAAGGAAAAATCTGAAGTGTTTACTGAAACTCTACAAAATACTCAGTACTTCTTTAAATGACTGATTCTTTCCCTGTAATTTGTATCAACATTTTTTTTCAACAAAGTAATACTCATTTTCAGTACCATACTACATGCAGTGTGTACTGAATGTAATGAAAAACCATACATGTGGCAGTGCAGCACTGTACTTAATTCAGAATAACTGTATTTCAGTATGACCTCAAAATGCAAAGATTCTTCTTTTACAGCCTTGATAAAAATTGGAGTGTGGTTTGTAGTTGAGAAGCTATGAATAATTTAAGCATTTGTTATTGAAATGTCACCATTTGCATGTGTATTACATAATTGAGCTTAAATTCACATATGAGGAGCTAAAAATAACAGTTGTGTACTGTAATTTTTCAATTTACTTACATGTGTGAGGATTTAGATATACTATGTTATGAGGAATGAAATAAATAATAAATTTGAAAGATTGAATTTTGAGGCTAAAAGGAATCTTGGCTCAAAGGGTTCAAGACTACTTAAAATTACATTCTGACGGGAATTATATTTTGAAATTAATGCCAAATTTATTTTATTTTAGCTTGGAATTTAAGCATTAGGTCTTTTACTCAATTTATGATGAGATTTTGATACAAGGCAGGAAATTTTTAGCTGCTTCCAAGATGGTTAGACTATCCTTAAGCTAAAACAGTTTTGTCTGGCTTTAAAATCTCTTACACGCATTCTTAAGTGTGTTTAAGGCTTAAAAAAGCCATCACTATAGTAATGGCTTATTTACATGGCCAAAATGGATGAAATCAGTCTTTCTTTGGTCAAAACCAG
Organism: Austropuccinia psidii; assembly: GCA_023105745.1. Lineage (NCBI taxonomy): Eukaryota > Fungi > Basidiomycota > Pucciniomycetes > Pucciniales > Sphaerophragmiaceae > Austropuccinia > Austropuccinia psidii. Next base: position 27,017,162 of record JALGQZ010000015.1, read on the forward strand.
GGCTCAATGAATCTATAATGAGTAAATTTTACCATTGGAGAAAAAGAATTTGTGGCTATAAAATAATTCCTTCTTTTTCCCCATTCTTTTCTTCATTTCAGAATGTTTTACTTTTATAATTATTCTGAAAATTGTTAATACAATAAATACATTATTCCAACAAACATTCTTGGAATAATTACAACCTTAAAACCATGTGAAAAATTATTATAATAATATTTTTTACTCTTTATAATCATTTTAGCCTTAAACCACCCTAAAGGTGAACTTAAGAATTTTTAATCAATGTCAAATTTGTCACTTTTTTCCAAATACACTCTGGTCACTTTTGTATATTTTTCTCTTCAATATTTATTTTTGAGACTCTTTTCTCATATCAATCTTGTGGAGTTTCTTTCTCAATTAATTCCAATTTAAGTTTCTCTTTGAGAAATTCATTTTGTAGCCATAAATATCTCTGATAAATTATTTTGGGATAAATTTTTATTTTTGGTCAAAAAATAATTCTTGATAATCTTATTTCCTTATACTCAAAAAGCTCAAAACAATAATTTTGGAATATTTTATCTTAGAACTCTTGAAAATTATCATTTTTACATAATTTTACCTCGTAAAAATTTAAAGGAACGGAAAATTGCTTAATTTTCAAGAAACATTTCATCTCCATACCTTACAGTAATATTCTTTAGAAATTAATTACCAAATATTGTTACTTCAAAGCTTTATTGGCAGAAAATCAATTGATTTTGAAAATAAATTATAAGGGTTTTGTTTTTCAATTTTGAAAATATGATACAAATTCTGAAATCTAAATCCATTTCCAAAAAAATATCACATCACCCTTACTTGGAAATCTATACTAAGTGACTTCTCCTTTTAATTATGGATTCTTTGAATAATAGGAGATATAAAAAATCAAAGAATCTGCAAGTTGTTTTTCCCTAAAAATACAATTTTTCACAAATTAATGTCTCCAGGGAGTATATATGGGATGAATTAGTTATGCATGGTGGACTGTTATTTATTCTTTGAGTAATTTTCTACTTGAGAATAAATTTTATTTTTTACTCTAAATTTATAGAAAATGAGATAAGAGCTTCATGAAAAAGGTGATAAATTTCTATTTATTTTGTTTCAATCAAAAAAATCTGGCATTTTTCTTTTGGAAATTTCATGATCTTGTAAAAAAAAGATTATTATCAGGTATATTGTTCTCAAAGAATATTAAAAATTTGATAATTTTTATTATGAAAAGTTTATTATTGAGTTTTATTGAAATTATTATTTAAAAGGAGTCAAAAAAAAAGATATTTTAAATTCTTTTTGCTTTAAAGTCAATTTAATATGTATTGAAAAACTATCCCTTAGTTAAATCAAAGAAGTGCTTACTATATTTCACTTCTTTGGACACAAAATTTATCTTTCTATTTTGTTAATGTTTTTGATTAAAAAAGAAAATTTTAGCTCAAATTGGTTGAAAAAAAGCAATCAATAAGCTAATATATGAATCCAGCTTGTTTATTTTCAGAAGCTTATCATATATAATATCAAAAAAATCATAATTCAAGAATAGCTTCATCTTATTTAAAAACATTTTTTAGAAAAAAATGATGTTATAATTCAAAAATATCAAGAAAGCTACAGTTAAATCTTGGGTAGTTTCAGTTTTCTTATTTATTATTTTATTTCATGTTTCGTCACCAAAGGAATTATTATTCGAATTCTCAAATATCCTTATTATTATGTAAAAAATGACTGCATATTTTGTAATTCCTTCTGAGCTTCCTTTCTGACCTTCATTACACAAAGAATAACAGATTTTTTCTAAAATACTTCTTTATTTTTATTTTCATTTTTGTTTCATTTTGATTCTTTCTTTCCTATTTCTCATAAGCTCATTTCATTATTTGCATTTATATGATTTTTTTCATAAACTCATAATATTCATTGGAATTTATAAGGAAATTTAGAAAAAATATATTCTGAATTCATAAAACAATTTAATAAGATATGATAAGAATTAATGATAACTCAATTAATTTACTTCGAAAATTAATGACAAATTCCATAAAAGTATATTATAATTGATTAAAATTAAGTAAAAAGGCATAGAATGTGATACAAATTCCTAGAAACTTACAAAAAAACAAAATATAATTATGGAAATTGAGAAAACTTTCCATAAACATATGTAAGCATTCAACAAAAAACATAGAACTTTATCAAAAAACTCATAAAAATTCAGTAAAAATGCATGAAAATCTGTAAGAAGCTTATGAACGGTTCTTGAAAAAATTAGAAACATCAATGAAAAATGTGAAAAAACCTTGTAAAATGCAATAGCAAGTTTGTAAATTGGGACAAAGATTGACAAAATATAATGAAAATTATTGAAAAGCTATACATATTCATAGGAGGCTTTTTCAAAATTTGTAAAAAATTTATTTGAGATTTTCAAAAGATTAATACAACATTTTGAGAATATATATAGGAAAATTCATCAAAATATATAAGATGAACTGAAAATTGTAAGAAAATTATCACAAATTCATACAAAATTCTTGAAAAATTCAAAACAAAATTATCAAGTTGATAAATTTGTAAAATATTTATCAAAAATTCAAGACAATTTAATAGAAATATTACTGAAAAAAAATATATAAAAAAATAAAAAAAATATCAAACAATTTGATAAAAATTCATTAAAAATTATATAAGCCTATCAAATGAAATAAGAATTATAAAAAACTTATGATAAATTAATTGGAAATGATATGAATTGTATTATATAAGCTCAATAATACATATTTGTGGATATTATCAATAATCTGTCTTGAAGATAATAGAGAAGAATATGAAATATAAATAAATATGTTTCATTTTATGAAGAAACCCAAAAAAAATAAAAAAAATAAAAAAAAATAAAAAAAAATAAAAAAAAATAAAAAAAAATAAAAAAAAATAAAAAAAAATAAAAAAAAATAAAAAAAAATAAAAAAAAATAAAAAAAAATAAAAAAAAATAAAAAAAAATAAAAAAAAATAAAAAAAAAATAAAAAAAAATAAAAAAAAATAAAAAAAAATAAAAAAAAATAAAAAAAAATAAAAAAAAATAAAAAAAAATAAAAAAAAATAAAAAAAAATAAAAAAAAATAAAAAAAATAAAAAAAATAAAAAAAATAAAAAAAATAAAAAAAATAAAAAAAATAAAAAAAATAAAAAAAATAAAAAAAATAAAAAAAATAAAAAAAATAAAAAAAATAAAAAAAATAAAAAAAATAAAAAAAATAAAAAAAATAAAAAAAATAAAAAAAATAAAAAAAATAAAAAAAATAAAAAAAATAAAAAAAATAAAAAAAATAAAAAAAATAAAAAAAATAAAAAAAATAAAAAAAATAAAAAAAATAAAAAAAATAAAAAAAATAAAAAAAATGGGTGTTGGTAAACCCACATAAGCTTTCAGTAAAAACAGGTAAGCAATCCCCCAATAATTTTTTTTATATCTTTAAGTTTTTTTATATGCCAAATCCACGGAATTATCTTTCAGCTTGGGAATAACCCCTCAATAATGCTCATAATTTCTGGATCTCTGTCTAAAACAAACACAGGGGGGTGAGGTATGCCCTAATTCTCTAAGATCCTGGCTTCAAATAATTTTTGTCCCAAATGGTAGTATTCTTTAATTCCATTTAATAAGAAATAAAAATACACACAAAATGCTTTGAATGTTGAACTGAATCCAACAATGTGTAGCAGGGGGAGCTTGTACTAGTTTTACTTGTAAGTACATTCCATAAGGAGGATGTGATAAAATTTTGTTAAAAGACTAAAGGATTTGGGATGCCCAAAAAACAATGTGTCAATGTGGCCAAATCATAAGAGAAGGTGTGTTGAGTGAAATTATTCATTTTTAGTGTGTCAAAAAGGGCTTCAATAGGCTTTTTTTCCTTTTTTTTCCCATTATAAATGTCTTTCATCAGGAATGTTATTTAGTGTTCCCCTTTTGATGGTATAATGGCTTGAATTCGGTAGTGCTTCATATTCTAAGCGGTTTAAATAGCCACTTGAGAGGCCTCCTCTTAATTGACCTTAGAGTGTGCTTAATGAGCCATATTCTTTGAGAATGGGTCACAATTTTGTTCTGGATTTATGACCTTGAGGGTCCAAAGCTCTCCATATGAATATTTGCTGGAATTCACATAAAAAGGAATATGAATATTTTTTGGTTGTATATTGTGTTTTATCATTACCTCTTTGCCTAATAGTACACAATCTGCCACATCTGATTTGACTTCTGTTTTCTTTATTATTGGCCCTTCTTTTTAAAATGGCATAGCCTTCAACCTTGACAGCCTCTTTGCAATATTCAAGAAAGAATTTGTATAATTTGAATTTGGCTTCAGTGGGTTGATTCAACATGATGAGATAAAAGCATCATGTTTTTTCTTTTCAATTTATGTATGTCATCCATTGATTAACTTGAAAGTTTTGGGATGGCCCAGAAATTTTCTCACAGTCAGATAAGAGTTCATGCAGTTTTTCCACACAGCTTCAAGGATCTGGTACTCTTTGTGCTGCAATGAATTGTTATAGGCCTTCTGTCTGGCTTTGTATATGTCCACTGAGACTTCTTGTGGTAGTGTCAGCTCTGTTTGGAGTTAAAACAGTATTATCAGATTCAGAAAGGCATAATTTGTCATTTTGGGTGTCATTCACTAACCCTTGTCCTTCTGTAACTGATTGGATTCTGCCATAATCACGTCTATAACCTTTTTGGGAGCTTCTTGAGGGGTTATAGCTGGCTCCAGATCTGGTTGAAGGCATAATTATGATCAAAAAATCTTAAAATAATGATTTTACGTCAAAAAACTTACTATTGGCCAAATTCTTAGATTTTTGGAGAGTATTACTAATGTCCAAATTGATTAATTCTGAAGAAATTGGTTCTGGTTGATTATTCTGAGCTATAATAACAGTACTTGCAGGGATAATTCTAGTTACTGTTGATGTAGTTTCACTGTTTTCTTTTCTTACCACATTTTCAGAAACTAAAATTAATTAAGTAAAAACAAGGTCTTTCAAAAGAGAAAATGAAAAAATAAATCCTCACTTATAATATTACAAAGTTTTCTTTTTTATGAAATATTTTGAATTATAAGTATTTTTTATGAATTTTCAAATTTGTCAATATAAGAAAAAGATTAGAAAAGCTGAAAAAATTATGTCACAGGTGAAATATCACAGCTGGGCCCCCAAATTTAAGGTTTGGATATAAAACTTCTATTAAAAATCAAGTACTTTTCCTGTCCTTAAAATTTGTATAAGGTAAAATATGATTAAAAATATTAATAATTATTATTCTTAAAATAAAAAATTCCAAACCTATTTTTTTTAACTTTATAAGTATAAAACAATAATAATATAAATATCTGTTGTTTTACCAACAATAAAAATTGGGTACTCTACAAGACATATTTAAGGCTACAAAAGGAATTTCTTCAAGAGCAATTTCAATTGAAATTAATTGAGAAAAATAATTCAGTGAATTAATACAAGAAAACATTCTTTAAAAATAATATGAAAGAGAAAACACCCCTAAAAGTTACCAGAGTGAATTTGGAAACAAAGTGACAAAGCTAACCATGATGAAAGATGCTTTAATTCAATTATGGGGTGGTTCAAGGGTAAAAATGATTAGAAGATTTACAAACAATGATTATAGTTATTTTTTCATGGGGCTAAAAGGTTCAAAATTTTAATAGAAGGGTTTTTGGAATCTTTTATTGATTTGTTTAACAGCATTTTGAGCTAATTATAAAAGGAAGAGAAAAGTGGGGCAAAGAGGACATCCTTTTATAGCCACAAATTTTCTTACTCCAAAGATACAATTTACTATTATCAGTTTATCAAAACACTCTGAAAACAGAAAATCCAATTATTGCATCATTTAACCCTAGTTTAGACCAAAAAAAGGGTTGGTTTTAGCTATTTTTTGCTATTTTCAGCCATTTTAAACCCTTAAATCAGCCATTTCTATAGTAATACCTGGTTTTAAGCCTTCAAAGCATGTCAAAATGTGTTTAAGAGATTTCAAAACTAGTTAAAACTGATTTTACTATGATTGTTTTAACCCGAGGGTAGTTTTACCATCTTGGTAACAGTTAAAACTGCGCTGGTTGGTATCAAAACCTCATCATCAATTGAGACACAGACCCTGTGACTCAATTCCAGGCCAAATGTGATGAGCTTTTATATTTATTTTGAGTTCTCACACCTTTCAGCATGGAATTTGGGGGTCTGGTTCCCCCTTAGAGCCAAGATTCCTTTTTCCCCCCAGAATCAATCTTTCCAATATATCTTTTCTTTAATTCCTAATCATGTATTTTACTTGTAAATTAAATATGTAATTCAATTGAGTTTTAAAGTAAAAAACTGTAATAATTGATACCTCATATGTAAATTAAAGCTCACTTATGTAATACATGTGCACATTTTGACATTTCAATTGAAAATACTTCAGTTCCTCATAGCTTCTAAACTACACACAACACCTGAATTTTAACACAAAAACTGATGGTCAATACCACATTTGATGTGAATTAAATTTTGCTTTTGAATACTCTCAACTTTTTTACATAAAACACTAAAAACTTAATTTAAGCTTATTTAAAGTTGAGTTACAGAAATTTTACCCAGAGGTGACCCTGCCTTATTTTTTATGAGGAGTTCAATGGTGAAATAATTTTCATATTTTTAGTTTTTGAATAAGAAGCTATAATAAATTCTATCCAACTTTTTTCCAAAAATATTTTAATTTTAGTATTTTTGTTAAAAATTCATTTTTACTCAATTTTTTCAAGTAAAAATGTTTTTTCACAATTTTAAATTCCCAAGTAAATTTTATTTTAAATTATAATCAAACTTTTAATTTTAATATGAATTTTATATTTATATTTTGATTTTGTTATTAATAATGTAAATAAATTTATCTTACTTATAATTGTATAATTTTTTATTATTTGTGGTCTTTTTGGTATATAAAAATACCTCTAAGGCTCACATTCCCTCCCCCTGAAAAAGAATATTACTTTTTAATATTGTTATTTCTGGTGTGTATGAATCTTCTGAGAGTTTGGGTAGCTTTGCATATTTCTTTTTCTTCCAACCACTCATCTTCACAAATTGGGTCACTGTACCTGAGTAGGTATTGCCTTACTTTCTTAGTCCTCAATTTTCTTTCTTTGAGAACCTTGGTTATTTTCTTAGTACCAGGTAATTCAACAGGAGTTATATGCTGGGGAACCTTATTGATCAAGGGGAATTTCTCAGCATCACCAGATTAATATGGCTTTATTAAGCTTACTGGAAATGTAGGATGCCTATTACTAAGGTCCTCAGATAATTCTACTTCAACAGCATTTTCTCCATTGAGGGCCTTAATATCATAAGGTTCTGAAAAGGAGTATTTGAGCTTCTTACATTTTTTGATGCTATTGAAGTTAGTGGTAGATAAAAGTACTAAGTCTCCCTCTTTGAAGTTTGGGGTTGCATGTGATTTGTCCTACTTGTCTTTGGAATATGCAAATTAGTCCTCCATTCACCTTACTGCATGCTTCCTAGCTCTGTCTAGCATTCCTTTCAATCTAGCAGCTGTGGTGTGTAACTAAACCAAATCTTTCCTCAAGGAATCTTGGGGTAATCTGGTATTCCATCCTTTTTATAAGACAGCAGGAGTCTGATTGGTACTAGCATGAATGGATTTTTTATATACCAATTCTAGTGCAGGTAAAAGGGTAAACCAATCATGGGTGAATCCATCACAATCTTTGAATTCCAGGCCATATGCACAAACTCTTCTTACCATTTCTTCCAAGGTTTGGATCATTCTTTCAGCCAGACCATCAGTTTGTGGGTGGTAGGTTGTAGAGAAGGATAACTTTGTCCAAATAATTGGTTAAGGTTTGTCCATAGTGCTGATGTTAATTTGGGATCTCTGTCACTAATTATGTTTTTGAATATGCCAGTCCATGACACTACTCTATTCCATATCAGAAGAGCTGTATCCAGGGATGTATCATCTTTGTGACATGGTTAAAAGATTGGAGTATTTCCAAGCCTTTCAACAATCACAAGGCATGCATTATAACTTTTATCACCCCCTGGTGGTAGACCAGTTACCCAATCCATATGGACAATTTCCCAATGTCTGCTGGGTTCTTGGATTTTGATCATATTTCCAAGTCTTTTTTCCAGTGGATTTGTTTTCTTTTTGACATATTTCACAGGTTATGCAATACTCTGCAACATCCTTCTGCCACATTGGCCACCAAATACAGGTCTTGACTTTTTCTCTTGTTCTCTCCTCAGATAGGTGTCCTTAAAAGGGGCTTTCATGGCATTTTTTCAGTACAAGATTGACTAAGGATCTGTCCACAACTTTCATTACACATGTTTTTTAGTTCTGTGGTAAATTATACCATCCAGTAAGCTAAATCTTCCTTCAACATATGATTTCGTCCATACTTCATCTAAGGCATGTATCAAGCAGTGATATTTACAGTATTTAGTAGGTATTGGGAATAAGATGCTACAATTCTTATCCTGATTATAGCTGTTCCTTACTTTTTCAAAGAATGTGGTGTTCAGATCTGTAACACTTATTCCTTCTATTGGTATCTGTGGGAAAGATTCTTCTGGTAAATAAGCAGGATTATCAATGTTATTTTGTAATGGCCATCTTCTTAGCCCACCTTCATTTTTCTTAATATTCCCATCCTTCTTCACAGCAGTCATATTACCTCTATACTCTTGTATGGCTATTTGCCATCTGAGTATATGTCTGTTAGGTGTTTTCATGTTTAAAAGTGATTTAACAGCAGTAAAATATGTTATTACTTGAAACACACATCCTTCCAGAAATCAATTAAGCTTTTCCAAGGCCCAGACAAAGCATAAACACCTCATTTGACTTGACCCATATCTGGCTTCATCTGGTTTGATCTGCCTATATATGAAACATATGGGTCCTTATACAGGTTTTCCATTTATAATATGTACTTGATTAAGTGCAGCACCCAGCCCATCCCCTGATCCATCCATTTAAATCTTAAAGGGAAGCTTAAAATCTAGCATCAGTAATAGTGGAGAAGTAGTCAAGGCTTTTCTTAAACATTCAAAGGCCTTTACTCTGTCAACAGTCATCTCAAATACTGTGTCTTTGTCACATAATTTATGAATAGGTCTTGCTATGGATGAAAAATCTTTAATATGCTGCCTGTAATATCCTTCAAACCCCAAGAATGACTGAATTTCTTTTTTTTTCTGAGGCCTGGTTTTCAGTAGTACTTCTGAAACCTTATTTTTTTCAATTCCAAGGGATAGACCAGATACTACATGTCCCAGGGCCTTGAGTTCTTTTAATCCAAAATGGCATTTCTTTAAAGAAATTTTCATATTTACAGATTTAATTTTTCCAAAACTCTGGATAATCTGTATATATTCTCCTCCCAAGTCTTGGAACAGACAATAATGTCATCAATGTAAATTACTAACCATCCTGCTGAAAGTTCTTCAGGGAATATTTCATTCATCATTATTTGGAAGTGTGCAGGTGCATTCTTGATACCAAAAGGCATCCTCAAATATTCATACACCCCACAATGGGATTTAACTCTCAAGTATTTTCTTTCTCTTAGTGTCACCACATTTTGATTAAATACCTTAAGGTAATCATAGTTCTTATATACACTGCTTGAGATATTTGGGTAAGGGCAATTTGGTGTTTTGGTATTGGGTACCTGTCTGGGAAAGTGTATTTTCTCAAAGCTCTAGAGTCCCCAACTATCCTAGACTTTCCATTATACCATTCCATTATGACTGGTGTAGTTATTTCTACTTCTTCATTATGGCCAACTTTCCTTATTAAACCAAGGTCTAGAAGTTCTTTAATATGAAGCTCCAGAGCTTCTCTAAATTTTGGGCTTGCTGGATATGCAGGCCTTCTTAAGAGTGTTGGATAAGGTCTTTCAATATCAAGAATAATGTCAGCTTCATGTCCAAAGATTTCCCCCAAAGGTTCATTGTCTGATGCAAAGGCTTCTTTGTGGTCATATAAAAGGGCAGAAAGTTCACTTTCTTGTTTATCAGTAAGATGAAGACTGATCTCAGCTTCATTTAACTGTTCATACTTGAATTTCTCTAACTCTAAGCTGACTGTTGATACTTTGCTTACTGTAATTTTTCTTTTAAATGCTAAAAAGGCAAATTTTTGATGCTTATTGTCCCAAATAGTAAATTATCTGTCCTTATTGTTATGTAAATCTATGCCATAAATGATTAAGTAATCATTTCCCAATATAAATTGTGTACTAGAGCAGCTTTCCATAACAACAAATTCAACATTTATTCTTAAATTTCCATTGATATGTGGAAATATGACAATAGTTTCAAATACGTCCAGTGATTTAATGGGATCACTTGCACTGTTGAATTTTATGCCATCAATTTGTAACAATTGATCCTCAAGCTTTGGTACACAAGCTTTAAGAAAAGATTTTCCAACACAAGAGCAGAATGCTCCTGGTTCAAGTAAGATTTTAGTGGGTTTTTTATCAATTACCACTTCTTTTATACAGGAATGACCAACTGTATAACCTTTACCTCTGTTTGGTTTGGCTTTCATAAGTTTTGCATCTTGAATTTTTGACAAATCAAGTTTACCATTGCTCAATTGTGGCAAGTGGGAACAAGATTCCATGATGTCAAATGTGAAATTGATATCTTCTATCTCTCTTGAAGATTCAGAAAATATTGATGATTTATCATCTGAATTATCTTTGATTGAATCATATTCTTAAACATAAGGTTCCTTTTTGATTTCAAATTCATTTATTTTCCCCTTCCTGGGACATGCATTCGCTAAATGTGTGGTGCTTTGGAAAATATGTCACTTTCTGATTGCATCTGAAGATTTATACTTTATATTGTTGGAATTTTCTTTGGTATTTTTTTCCACATAATCTTTCTGAGGTGTATTGAATATTGTATTGAGATTCACACAACTAGAGCCAATTCTGGTTTGAGTGGTTACTTCTTCTAATATATGAATAATATTTTCTTCTGGAGATTTTTCAGTAGTCCTTCTTTTAACAGCATGCTCTAAATCACCTCCACATTTTCTTATAATTTTTCTTAGAATCATAAATTCTGACATGTTGGGATATAATGCTATTAATTCATCTTTTTTTGGAAAAACCATGGTAAATCTCTATCTTTGTCAGCATTAAATATTGAATATTAAAACGCTGTTTCCACCTTGAATCTCCAGGAATAATTGGCCCATTCGTTAATAATTTGGGTTTTCCACCAAGTCCAACTTTGGTATCCATGTGCTTGTCTTAATTTGATATACCATCTGTGGGCTGATCTGGTAAACAAGGTGTTAAATCTTGCTTTTACCAATCTGTCTGGTAATTTTAAATATGTTTTAATAATTTCAATACCCCTGATGAATTCCATATGGTCATATTCTCCTTCACCACTTAAGTGAGGCCATTCCTTAAGTTTTGTTACTTCTTTCAACAGTGCTTGGCCCATTGATGAGTCCAAGTTATGGAAGGAAGTGGAAAATTAATTCTTTAGTTGTGAATTTTCTACATCCAATACTTTTGGGTTGGGAGTTCTTGTACCCTCATTTTGATTCAGAGGTGTAGACATTCTTGGTAAGGTGTGCAGTAACTGTTCAATATCATGCATTTTACTGTTGCTACACCTTTGAGAATCTCTGAGCTCATGTTGGAAGACTTGTATTAAATTTATTGCTTCAATTTTATACATTTCTTCCTTATGTGCTAATTCTTTCCATAATTCTGTCTGTCTAGTATTATCAGAAATGACTTGATTCAACTTCATTGTTTATTTTGATACTTCTTCTTGTGAGGTTTCAAAACACTTTTTCAAGGAAATTGCATATTTCTTTACTTCAGTAAATTAATTTTAAATATTATCAAGGACTTTCTTATTATCTTTTTTGATAATATTTATGGCTTGCTTTATTCTTTTTTCAATTATGTCATCAATATTGAACTTAGAATATTTGTCTGTTAATTCCTTAATAATGACAGATTGTTCATTTATCTTATCTCCAAATTGATCTTCATTATTAGAAGTTTCAATTTTTCTTGAAACTTTTCCAAAACACATAAGTGTCTCATTAATTTGGCTCAGAGTTAAGCTATTTGTTTTAAGATTGTTACAAATTGATGAATTTTTATCATAAATATGACTTTTTATCTCAATTATAGCTATGTAAAAGTTTGGAATTCCATCCATAATATCAGAAATCATCTCTAATATTTTAGTCTGGCTTCCTCCTTTTTCTGTAATTCCATCATTTCTCTTGCCATCTTAAATACATTTTCCATGGAATCCTGCTAAGTTTTTGGGATTATTTAGCCCTGGCTGTAAGGTTTTGTAGCTGGTGCCTTACCTTTGCCCTTGTTCTGAGATTGTGGCTGTTTTTCCATGTCTGAATTCCTTCTTCTGGCTGTTTAGGCTGTGTTTGGCACTTTCTTGGGTGGTGGAGGGTTTTTTTCCCTCCATTCTGCTGTTAAAAGAATCATGTTTTATTTTTCATAAATGGATGCCATCCATGGAGTAACTTGCAAGTGTTGGGATGGCCCAGAAATTTTCTCACAGTCAAGTAAGAGTTCATGTAGTTTTTCCACAGAGCTTCAAGGATCTAGTACTCTTTGTGCTGAAATGCATTGTTGTAGGAATTCTGGATGTCGTTGTATATGTCCACTGAGGCTTCTTGTGGTTATGTCAGCTCTGTTTGAAGGTAAACCAGTATTATCATCTTCAGAATGGCATAATTTGTCAGTTTGGGTTTTATTCAGTGACACTTGTCCTTCTGTAACTGATTGGATTCTGCCATAATCACGTCTATAACCTTTTTTGGGAGCTTTTTGAGGGGTTATAGCTGGCTCCTGATCTGGTTGAAGGCATAATTATGATTAAAAAAGCTTGAAATAGTGATTTTACATCAAAAAAACTTACTATGGGCTAAATTCTTATATTTTTGGAGAGTATTGCTAATGTCCAAATTGATTAATTCTGAAGAAATTGGTTCTGGTTGATTTTTCTTAGTTATAATAACAGTACCATTATGCTCATAATCAACAGTACTTTCAGGGATAATGCTGGTTACTGTTGATGCAGTTTCAATTTTTTCTTGTCTTACCACGTTTTCAGACACTAAAATTAATCAAAAAAATCACATAATTAAGTGAAAAAAGGTTTTTCAAAAGAGAAATCAAAAAATAAAGCCTCACTTATATTATTGAAAAGTTTTATTTTTTATGAAATTTTTGGAATTATAAGTATTTTTTATGGATTTTTAAATTTTTTCAATATAATAAAAAGATTAAAAAAGTTGAAAAAATTATGTCACAGGGAAAACATCACAGCTTGTCCCCCAAATGTAAGGTTTAGATATGAAACTTTCATTAAAAATCAAGTACTTTTTCTGTCCTCAAAATTTGTATAAGGTAAAATATGATTAAAAATATCAAGAATTAAGATTTTTAAAAGAAAATACACCAAGCCAATTTTTCGGCTTTCTAAGTATAAAACAATAATATTATAAAGACTTATTGTTTTACCCACATTAACAATTTATCCAAAAATACTTTGCAAGATATATTTAGGGCTAAAAAAGAAATTTCTTCAAGAGCAATTTCAATTGGAATTAATTGAGAAAAGGACTTCAGGAAATAATATAAGAACAGAGTCTTCAAAAATAATATGAAATAGAAAACACCCCTCAAAGTGACCAGAGTGAATTTGGAAACAAAGTGACAAAGTTAACCATGATGAAGGATTCTTTAATTCACTTATGGGGTGGTTCAAGGGTAAAAATGATTATAAGAGTTACAAACAATGATTATAATTATTTTTCCACATGGTTCAAAGGTTTAACATGATAATAAAAGGGTGGTTGTAATATTCTATTGATTTGTTTAACAGTGTTTTAAGCTAATTATAGAAGGAAAAGATTCTTACATGAAGAGAAAAGTGGGGCAAAGAAGACATTCTTTTATAGCCACCAATTTTCTTTGTCCAAAAGTAAAATTTACTCTTGTCAGTTGTCAAGACACTTCAGCAGCAGAAAAGCAAGTTATGGCATCATTGAACCCTAGTTCAGACCAAAAAAGGGCAGTTTTTAGTCATTTTGGACCCTTAAATCAGCCATTGCTATAGTAATACCTGGTTTTAAGCCTTCAAACATGTAATAATGTGTGTAAGAGACATCAAAACTAGCTAAAAAAATTTTAACTTAAGGGTAGTTTTACCCTCTTGTGAACAGTTAAAACTGCCCTGGTTGGTATCAAAACCTCATCATCAATTGAGACATAGACCCTGTGACTCAATTCCAGGCCAAAAGTGATGAACTTTTTCATTTATTTTGAGATCTCGCACCTTTCAGCAAGGAGTTTGGGGGTCTGGTTCCCCCTTAGAGCCAAGATTCCTTTTCCCCCCCAGAATCAATCTTTCCGATATATCTTTTCTTTTATTCCTCATCATGTATTATACTTGTAATTTAAATATGTAATTCAATTGAGTTTTAAAGTAAAAAACTGTAGTAATTGATACCTCATATGTAAATTAAAGTTCACTTATGTAATACATGTGCACATTTTGACATTTCAATTGAAAATACTTTAGTTCCTAATAACTTCTAAGCTACATACAACACTTCAATTTTAACACAAAAGTTAATGGTTAATACCACATGTGATTTTAATTAAATTATGATTTTGAGGATTTTCAAATTTTGTACAGAAAATACTAGAAACTCAATTTAAGCTTATTTACAGTTGAGTTACAGAAATTTTACCCAGAGGTGACCCCACCTTATTTCTTATGAGGAGTTCAATCATGAAATAATTTTCATATTTTAAGTTTTGGATAAGAAACTATAATAATATTTATTCAACTTTCTTCCAAAAGTATTTTAATTTTGGTACTTTTGTTGAAAATTCATTTTTACTCAATCTTTTCAAGTAAAAATGTGTTTTCACAATTTTAAATTCCGGAGTAACTTTTATTTCAAATTATAGTTAAAGTTTTAATTTTGTATATGAATTTTATATTTATATCTTGATTTTGTTATTAATAATATAAATGAATTTATTTTCTTTATAATTGTATAGTTTTTTATTATTTGTGGTCTTTTGGGTATAAAAAAATACCTCTAGGGCTCACATAAATCTTGGATTGGTACTATGGTCAGAGAAATAATAAAAGGGTCACCTCAGAGCACTTTACCAAATTTTATCCACAACTTCATGTAAAACAGCCTCAAATATCAGATTGGCTTAAAGAAGGAGATAAATTACTAGTTGAAAATTAAAATAATGAAAGGACTAACCACAAACAATTGTTCCTCATTGAACATTAAAAGGTTGACCAACTCTTGGAACAGTGGGTTCAACAATCCCTTCCAAGAAACATAACAATAAAACACAATGCTATTTGCTCAAAATGGAAATATTTTGCAAGCTTGAGTGGAATTCCAAGCCAAAACTGGCTGCATTTTTTCTAATAGCGGCTTAGAATCATTCAATAATTGCAGCAATCTGAAGAATTACCTATGCTTTGGGAAGGCATCAGAAACAAGAATGGAAACAGTAGAAAGCAAGATTGAAATATTAAGTCCCCTTTTGGAAAAGTACCTTCCTGAAAGTGTGTTTAATATTTATAATACAGGCTTATTCAATGGGTAAATTGATATCCATTTTCTTTTTATCATTATTAATTGACTAATTTTCTACCTTTAAATAGGATTACCCCAATAAAGTATTAGCATTCACTAAAACAAAGGGTATCAAACAAAACAATTCCAGGATTACCATTTCTTTGACTGGAACTGAACAATTACCTTTTCTTTTCATTGGCAAAATTGAACAAAAATGTTGCTTCAAAAAGAGATATGGGTATCAACATTGATATAAGTATTGATTCAACACTAAAGCATGAATTAAAATAGGGTGTTAGTAAAAACATGTAGTCAAATTGGTAAAAACACATAAGGGGTGCCCTGGGCCCATTTTTAATTAAAAATGAAACACAACCATTCCTGTATTGGGCCAAAACATGCCCCAAAGAGGTTTTTTCCCCACAAAACCTCTCTAACTCCCAATTGTTTCTTTTTTTTCCCAGACCCCCCCCCCTCCAAAAAAAAGGCCAAACAACAAAATAATACACATTATCCCCACCCCAAACCAATTTTTTTTGTAAAAACAGCATTACCAAAGGCATTTTGCAAAGCTTTTCACACTTTTTTTCTTTTTTTCCCCCAAAGAATGCATTTTCCACCACAACAACCTGCTTTCAAGCCTCTCAATTTTCAATTTTTTACATTCCCTCATCCATTAATCCCACATTTAAGCCACTTTTTTCACTCTTAACCACTTCTGTTCATTTTTCACACCTTTTTTCACTTCTTTTTCACATTTAGAAAGGTTCTTACCCCATTCCAAATCCCCAGATTCCCCCTTTTTTTTCACTTTTATACATATTTTTCATTCAAAAATGCTTCAACCCCCCACTAAAGGTAAATTTCAGACCCTTGAGCTTCTTTGGCAACATATGCATAATGTTGCCAGGGCTCATGGGTATGCTGTGTCCACCTTGAGGTCCAATATGACCCACAACCAAATTGAAATAGGTTGTGACAGGTCTGGGACCCCCAATGCCAACAAAAGCCCCTCCAAAACAGTCGCCTCATGTTGGCCAGGCTCCAAAAAGCAAGTGGATGTTCATGCCTTACATGGGGGATCCAATTGCAAATAAGTATAAAAGACCAGTTTCCTTTTATTCCACAGTCCAACCTTTTTCTTTTTTCCCTTATTTCTGTCCTCCAAATGATGATCCCCCCATTTTCATCTGCTTCTTGGATAGCTGTGCTCCTTTTGTTTCTTTGGACATAATCATTTCTAAAGCTTATTCAGTCCCCCCCCCATTACTGTGAATTGGGAGATTCATGCCTAACCACAAGCCCTGGGGTTGGCTGATAAATTTAAGAAACACAGAATGTTGTATTTTTCCAATCTTCCTCCCCCCCTCAGAAAAAACCCACTATTTTGGAGGTTCATTCAGATTGATTGATTTTTGCATATACAATTTATGCCAATTATCCCCCTCCTTGGTCATATTTATTGCTTAAATCCCACCCTCAGTCTCCTTTTTTATCCAACATGTGGAGCTTTTGTACTTAGAAATAGTCATATTACAAACAAGGAAAAAAATCTGAAAAAATACACTTATTTCCCCTGCACTTGCTGTCCCACCAAAACCATTTGCCAAAATCATGGGCTTCTGGTTCTTTATTGTCCATATTGAACCCTTCAATTTAAAAAAAATGAATAAAATTCATAAGTGGGAAGTTATCAAATTAACTTTTAAAAAGAGGCATATTACAATGATGGGAAAAAACATTTGAAAAAAAACCCTTTTTGTGCCTTACTTGTCCCACCAAAAAAAATTACCAAAATTATGGGCTTCTGGTGCTTTATTCTTCATATTGAACCCTTCATTCTTTAAAAAAAAGGAAATTCATAAGTGGGAAGATTTTAAATGAATTTTTGAAAAAAATATGCCATTTTTGGCATATTGGCCAAATTTGTGAAATTCGGCAAAAAAAAAATTGAAAAAGTTGTGCATATTGACATGCCAAGTTGGGAAAAATATGGCAAAAAAAATTAAAAAAAATCCTCAAAACTGAGCCTGAGGAATTTTTTCAAAAAATAAGGTCACTTACGTGTTTTCACCATAAATTGGTAAAAACACGTAAGGGCTTACGTGTGTTTACCAACACCCTTAAAATGAATATATTCCAGAAATGGCTAATGCAATGGAACAATGATCTTTGTGGAAAAGGAAAACATTTGGCCTTACTTTTGGATAATCTCAAAGTGAATGAGGTCCCCAAAGTACCCCCATCAAACATCATAATAATCTAATTTTCTCTTAATCTTACAGAACATGTTCAGCTTTCATATTTCTGTATTATCCATACTTTAAAGTCCAATCACCAGAGATGTTTTATATTCATTGCAATTTCTTATTGAAACCACAATATAATCACTAATCATATATACAATATAGATAAGTTAAGTGAAATGAGGCTTTCCCATTTGGCATGGAACTCAATAACATCAGCAAAAATAAACAATTTCTAGAATCATATACATATTTTACCCAAAATAATTCCTTTTCCTGATGACTTTTGCCTTCCAGAAGCTGAGAAATAATTAAAGCAATAAAGTGATTGGCTTTCAGACCTTGGTCTCATAGCTCATCAAAACTAATTTTTGATTTCAGAGATTTTGAACCCCTTCAAGGAGAATTAATATGATATTCTTTCAACAGGTTATATTTTTGATGAGCATGATTACTTGACTCAAGAAGTTGAGCATATGGAAACAGAAGAACAAATTCTTCCAATCCCTCCTATCTCAGAAGTTCAAATTTAAATTTCTTTAATATTATGTTATGTTTCCTCTTTTTCATAAGCTTCTTCCAATAAAGTAAGTGAAAAATTGGAGTATTTCAGTAAGATTCTGGAAGATAAATCTATAAATAGCAGAAAACAGATGTCACTGTTTTATTATTTAAAAAGCTAGTTTATTTGAAAAAATATTTTGTTACTTAAAAGCTATAAAAAATTAATTGTTTTCTAATTTAATTTACAGTAAGACAATATTAAAAATGAAACATTTCCCTTAATTTAAATGCTTTCTCTATGGGCTTTTAAAGTTAATAATAAATAAAATGATGGCACTTAACAGGTGAGTAACACAAAAGTTTTATAAACAGTTATGGGTTTTTGTGGGTACTGCACTGTCCCATAAGCTGTATTGAAACATGGAAAAATGAGTCCACCAACCAGTATGGGTTGATACAGGTTCTACTTTATACATATTTCAATAACTAAAATCATACAAATGTTGAATTATTATAAGCCTCAAATTAAAAAAAGAAAAATTATTGGGTTATGATTTTTCTAAAAACTTAAATTTTTTAAATTGAAATAATTTTGATAATTTCTTTCAATAAATTAATGAATTCTTTTTCAAAGAATGAAGAAAAGAAAAACAGACTTAAAAATTGAAAAAATATTATTTCTATTGATGAGAAAATATTCTTCAAAAAAAAAGGGAAAAAATGACTAAATATGAAATATTCTTTTTGAACTTTTTTCAATTTTGGGCCTTTTTTTCATCTTAAGGAAAAATAAATAATTTATTCTTGAAATGGTAAAAAACTCCCCATTTTCTTTTTTTTCAAAAAGAAAGCTATATATGAAGATGGTTCAAAAATATCATTATTAAGATTTGATAATTATCTTGATATAATAAGAAACAATTATTTCAATTATTGGAGTTTTCACTCTAAGCTAAAGTATAATGAATATATGATAATTTATTATAATAAGATATTGAATCAAAAGATGATTGAATAATATTAATCATTATCATTTTATTTTTGTTTCTTTTTTCAAATTTTTATCAATTTCCTTTTTTTATACTTTTTTCTTTTATTAAACCAGTTAAAGATGACAACTTAATATTCCAAATTGAATTTACTATTATACTAATCTTTTTGATTTTTATTTTTTGTAATATTATTAACCAATTAATAATGAATTAGTTATCAAGAGAATTGAAAATCCCATGTAAGTATTTTAGTACAAGAAAATAGGCAATTCCCTGGACCACTGTCCAATTCAAAAAACCTTTATTGGGTAAAAGCCAGCCAAGACCCCAAAAAAAACATTTTATTTTTCCAAAAAGCTCTCCTTACCAGATATTTTTGAATTTTTTGTCACCTTCCTTCCAAAAAAAACTGTTTTGCTCCCAAGAAACAAATTCTTCCATAATTTCCCCCAAAACTAAAATTCTCTTTCCAAAACTATTTCTTACTTCACCAATAACCCACAGTACCATATCTTCTTTCTTTCATCAATCACCAATAATCTTGTGTCAAACAACTCTTAACTTGAACCAATTTCTTTATACTTTTCCTTTTTATTTTCAATTTCCCACTATGTTTAAAGGCTCTTTTCTCTTTGAATAAGCCTCATTTTTCCCCTTTTTCCTTTTTTTTAATTTCTTCATTTTTTTCCCTAAAAAATGTTTAGCCCCCCTTGAAGGTGAGTCTCAGATCCTTGGGATTTTTCGGCTTCATTTTCATAATTTTGCTAGGGAAGAGGAGTATTCTGTATCAACTTCAATTTCTAATATGATCCACAATAAGATTTAAATACGGTTTTATAGGTCTGTGACCACTGATTCCTGAAAAACCTCATCCAAGACAATTACTTCAAGAAAACTAGACCATCCATTTAGAAATTCTTCCAAAAAATATTCCAAGAGTACTACTTGGACTATCAAGCTTACAGATTCTTAACACAGTCATTATTCCACTAAAAATATAATTTCCTATCCTTCTTTAAGAAAGTTTAATGAGAAAGAGATATGAAAAATTGTACAGATTTATAAATCACTTCTCATTCCAAGGAAAATTAAGGCCCAATTATGCATCCAGAGGTAGCCTGAAAGGCGTGTAATACTCAAATACCTTCAAATCAAATTGAATAGGATCAATAAAGACCTACTTCAAGCCTTAATCCCCATTTACTTCATTTCTGACACCCTCCAACAGGAAATATTTATGTTTTTCTCTGCAAAGGATAAAGAGGGGAACATTACCTCATTTTTCTTCACTCACCCACTTTCAATAAAACTCCTTCAAGTATTCCCTCATTTTACTCTTATGTATTGTTCTTATAAAACCAACAAGTACATAATTCCACTTTTCCATATCCCAAAATTTGGCGCCATAAACAAGACATTCTTTTTAGCTTTTTTTGATGAAGGAAGAGACTAGATAATCCTATAAATGGGCATTAAATCAATTAATCCAAAAAGCTTGAAAAAAGACTAGTATTGTTCCTCCTAAATTTATTGTTATTGATAGGAATTTTCCCCTGTGAAATTCTCTGCAGAAATTATTCCTAAAACTCAAACATCATTCTAGGAATTTGGCACATCAATAAAGCTGTATATAACCATTGCATAAAAATAATTTTTCATTTGAGTTATTTTGAAAGTTAAATGAGCCTTTTTTATCAATTAACTCAATGTCTCTCAAATTAATTGAGTTAGAAATAAAATTTGGAATTTATCTCTCATGTTATTTATTCCCTAAAGGAAAAATCTTTAAAGAAAAATGGAAGAAGCCTCAAATAAAAATTTAAAGTCCTGAAGGAGTGCAATATTTTGAGAAAGAGATGTATTCCTCTGAGGTAGTATTTAATTTCATCCTGGCCCATCTACTATTATCACCTGAGATTTTTTCTAGCTCAATATCTAAAGGTACCAGTGAAATAGCTTCACTTTTTCTATAAATTTTCACTGGTTCTCTCCTGGAGTGTTTTCAATGTTAGGTCTCTGATTATTCTTCTCAGATGACCTTTGAAAATTTTAAAACAAAATTTTCCTATAATAAAAACTTTTCTGAGGAATGAAGTAATTCTCAATTCATACTTTCAAATAAAAATACCAAAAACTCAGTCAATAAGCTTCAAAGGATTAATTTATCAAACTTCCATATACAATGGCATTTAGATTTTACTGTAAGTCTTTCTTATTATTTCTTTCATAACTCTTTTGTGACATTCACCCATTCTCTTTAAAATCTTCTTCCCTAAATTTCCATCAAAGATATGATCAAATTTTTCAGTAATAATAATATGTTATTCCAAAAAAAATTGGATATATTGGGGAATAACTTCTTCCAATAACAATAAAAGAAATTTCCCCAATTCTTTAGCCTTTTCCTGATTTATTAACTGGAATAGTGCCATTTGATTAAATTACCAAGAGTAAAGAGGACCAAGACCATTACAAAGACCCTCTAGATTACAAAAATACCAATGGAAGACCTTGAGGTCAAAAAAATAAAAATTAAAGAGCCCTCAAGGTGTTAACTAATGGAAATCCAATTGAGGAGAAGGGGAATAAGTCCATTTAAGAAAACCGCCACACAAGCTTCAAGATCACAGTCAATATTTCCCCCTCATAAAATGGAAGTGGATTCATTTAAAGTATCTGAGTATCTTAATTACTCCTTTTAAAAATTAATAAACTCATCAGAGTCACTACCCTCAGTAAATTATTTGAATTAATATGAAAACTCTTGATCTAGCCCAAAAAGGTCCATAAGGTTTTCCAAGAGCAGAAGTAGCTCATGAACCATTTCCCACAGGCCTGCTACCACTTTGATAACTTATTAACCAATCTATCTAGCCTGTGATAATTTCCAAAGCACTTCACACACAAGTTATTAATTCTCCAAAAAAAATTGATTTTTTTGTTATTTTTAGTGAAGGATTTTTTGATTATTTGAATTTGGATTTATCCTTTTCAAAAATGTTTCTTAGGTAACTGGATCAGAAGACCTTTTAAAATTAATATCAGAATACACTTCCAGATCATTCATTTCCATTTTTCTGGAATCTGTGGGTATAGAGTAGTATCTAATGAAATTTAAAAGACACAAGACTAATGGGCTAATTTCAGAGGTGACTTGTTTTAAGAGGTCCAAAAAATAAGGAATTCTGTCAATCCATAAATATAAGTTTACCCTGATTAATATCTTATTTAGACATACTTTAGTTGTATTTACATTTTGGCCAGAATCCAAAAAAGAAAATGGATTTCCTTTCCTTATATGAGGGATTCAATTGAAATCAAGTATCAAAGACCAGTCTTTTTATTCCACAGTCCAATCTTTCTTCTTTTTCCCTTATTTACATACTCCAAATTACAATTCACCTATTCTCATTTGATTTTTGGATATCTTATCTTTTTTTTCCCTTGGATGTAATCATTTCTAAAGTTTTTTCTGTCCACTCAATTACTCTTAATTAAGAATTTCTTGCTCAACAAAAAGCCCTGAGGTAGGCAAAAAAACTCAAGAAAGACAAATTTTGTGGTTTTCCAATTCCCCTTCTCCTTGTAAAGAAATTCTCACTGTCTTGCAGGTTGATTCAGATTGAACTTACTTTTTTAATTTTCTTATATATGAGCTGTATCCCTCCTTCTCACTATTTTTCATTATTTATATCCTCCTCAATGTGTATTCTCACCATTTTACAAGCTGAAATATGGAGCTTTTGTAATTAAAGATATATATATTGCAAAAATTGAATGAATTTGTTTTGGAGAAAAACCTTTTTTGACATACAATTGTCTCTTTCAAAAAAAATCCCAAAAATATGGTCTTTTGCTTTATTTTTCTCAATATTCTCCCATTTATTTTAAAAAAGTGAGGCAAATTCATAATTTGATACTTTCTTAATTAATCTTTGAAATAATTCGGTTTATTTTCTGAATTGGCCAATTGAAACAAAATTCCTAATCAGAAAAAAGTGACAAAATTTGGGGCTCTCAACAAGCCACCAATACAAAAATATTCCCAAAAGATTGTAATACTCCCCAAAAAATTAGCCTGGATGTTGTTTCAAAAAAATGAGCCACTTATGTCTTTTGGTCATAATTTAATAAAAACTTGTTATGGCTTATACTTTTTTACTAAAGGGTTATGTGTGTTTACCAGAACTGTTTATTAATTTAGGTCATTTTCCACTTTAAAAAAATGAAAAATTATAAATCAATTAATTATTTTCTTTTAATAAAAGTCATAATAATAATCCTAATAATTTCATCTTCTTATTTTACTTTAAAATAAGTTTTATCTTTTGTTGAAAAATTATTAATTATTTCTTTTTGAAAAGGAAAAAAGATAATAATCTTACTAATTTCATATATTAATATAGGTATAGATAGATTTCGGAGAGAATATGATTCCATAATAAATCTTATCAAAGATAACTCAGTATATATTCCAACTCAAATTACTGTTTGAGTGCTCCACCTTCCCCCACACAAAAAGGGTATTTTTTATTCTTTTTGAGAGTAATTATTATTTAGTATTTATTAATTTTCCTAATTATTAATAACTAGATTGTTTTTTATTAAAAAGAATACCCCTTAATATATATATCTAATGAGGGAGCTTCTAAACACCTGCTGTCCTTTTGTTATACTTATGTTAACACCAGCGTTTATTGAGCATGTTTTTTTCATTAATTTGGTGATTCAAGAGTATAAATCAACACTTCTACTTCCTCAATGAATTCTAGAACATTTCACAAAGTGTTTTGGGTGGAAGACTCAATTTTTTTGGAAAGAAATATCAAAAAAAAACCTATATTGGAAAACAATTTTACTAATTTTCTTCCAAAACAAAATTTCAAATCTATCAAAAAAATATTTTTTCTCAAAAAAAAATCATTTCTTATTTTTTTTGACAAAAAAAAATCACTATATCTTTGTTTTTTTAACCTTCTTATCTTTTATCTTTTTCAAAAAAATCCACTCTAATCTCCCTTAAAAAAATAAAACCCCCCTTTTCCTTCTTTTAAAATACCTTTTATTTTAAACAAAAACTCTAATTTATATTCCAAAAAACGCCATTTATGTCCTCAAAAAATATCTTTCTCATAATATTTTTAAACAATCAATTCATTCATGTTTAATGCACACCCTTAAGGAAAATTGAAATAAGATGGATCCTTGCTTTAATATTGAAAAGAGGTTACCAAGGTAAAAGGTTATGAAGCTTCAAAAGAAGCACAGATAATAAAGAAAATAGTATTTAAATTGGATGTGACAGATCTGGCTCAATCGGTCAAAGAAATCATTATGAAAGAAATTATAAAAACAAAAATATTGATTGAAGTTTTCTTTTTATTCCAAAAATATGGCAATGAGGATCCTTCAACCCTCAAGGTCATCAATCCAGAAAATAATTGCGGTTCATTAAAATTATAGGAATCCCAAGAAAAGGGAGTCATTTAAATTGGCTCTTTTAAGTACTTCAAATATGAAGCCCCACCAAATGAAATCAAAAATCTTACCCGAAAGCGAATATCTGAGACCAGTTATAATGAAGGACATCCATAATGAAAGAAAGGCAAAAAAAGGAACCTCTTCCAGGAAGAAAGACTATTCAAGACCTTTCTTACTTACTCAAAGCTGAGAATTTCACTCACAACTTCTCAAATGATAATTTGAGTTGTATTCAATCATCATTA
Organism: Austropuccinia psidii; assembly: GCA_023105745.1. NCBI lineage: Eukaryota > Fungi > Basidiomycota > Pucciniomycetes > Pucciniales > Sphaerophragmiaceae > Austropuccinia > Austropuccinia psidii. Next base: position 27,042,387 of record JALGQZ010000015.1, read on the forward strand.
TTCTTCCATCCCAAATCACTTAATCTTTTAAGAAGCTTTTATTATGACCTTTCAATTGCTTTTACTGAAAACACAAACTGTTGAAAACTTTCACTTATACACATTGTTGTATTCATCTCAATATAAAAATTAATGGCTTTTGCTTTATTATTGGATTAAAATGAAATCTCTTACCATTGAGCCGTCAAAGCATACAAAACCAGTATCCTAGAGACCTATAACATACCTCGACCTACCATATTTTTTGGTCAGATATTTGGCTCTTATGAAAATTATCAGGGGGTATTTCCAAGCTCAAATATCATTATGCACATTTTGAATATCAGAAAAAATGCTCTAATGCCTCTCAACAAAGAATTTGGGGACTTGAAAAGGGCCAAAGAAATTATTAACAATTGAAATTAAGTAATCCTATTTCATTTAATTTAATTCTTCCACTCATGCTCATGAGACATTATTTGTTTTTTATGAACTCCTATAGGTGGGTTGTGTACTCCCTTAAAGAGAAAGAATTTTATTAAAATTGGTAAAAATTGCAGAAAAATTCCCTGAAACTATTTTCAATTGCCTCAGAAACACATATATCAGATTTAAGGATTGTTTCGTTTCCTTCTGAACCAACAAACTTTTCCATTTAGGTCACTCATCCACTTAAATAGCTGAAGTTCATTATGTTATGGTCAGAATTTTAATAAAAAAGGCGACTGGGAAAATCTTGGAGTTAGTTAAAACATCAATATAGCCATTAGATGAAATACAATAAGATTTTGGGAAGGATATCTCATAAACAGTCCAAGAGCTTGATTAATCATCTCTCAATAGCCTCTCATCTCTCAGGAAATATTTCCCATAATTCCCTGAAAAAAGATCATTATTATAAAAAATAAAGGCTTAAAAATAATTATAGGTGTACTAAATCTGATAGAATTCATACTTTCATACCATCAAATCACAAAATCAAGTATTATCTGAAAACCAGAATATTATTTTGAATGGAAAATTTCCACCCCTAATTGTATTTTAAGATTATTTTATGTTTAATTATTTTCCTTATCATTTAATTAATTCTATAGTATTTTTACAAAAAAAAAAAGATAGTTCTTCAATAAAATGTTGGAACAAGAATTAAATAAAGTTTAATCAATACCTTTGTATGTAATAATGGATTCCATAAGAGGTATTGAAGAATTTTTGACATTGAGTACACTGTGAGCCACAGGATATGTTTTAAATACCCAAATAGTCCACAAAGAGCTCTAGAAATAACCTTTTCAATATTCAAAACCCATGAGTCATGTGCATATCCAAAATTTATCATCTTTTATAAAGAAAAATATGAATAAAGTTTTTGTGAGAAAGTAAATCTATTGATTTTTAAGTCCAGATTTGAATTCTAAAAAACATTCACTAATATTAACTCAATGAGTTTAATAAAAGGGCCTTAAGTCTATGAGGAAGTAATATGGAGGGAAAATCAACACCACATAAACAATTTGTGTAAATTTTTTTCTTTCTCCCTTTTATGCCAAAATAATGGGATTATGACAAATCCAATACTACTTATACACTAAAATTAGTGTTAATCAATTTTTAAGTACTTTCAAAAACTCCATTGTTGTACCCATATTAAATATTGGGCTTAAAGTCTGAATTACTATTTTAATTTGGAAAGCAGTCAAGGGGGAAAAAATACATCAAAGAGAGGCAGGATACCCAATTTTTGAGGCCTCTGGTATGTAAGAATATCTAGAGCTTAGATCCATGGTCAATTTTGTCCTGATAATTCTATCAACAATGTTTTGAGATATTTTTTACTAAGGATAAGTCCCATAAAATCATAAAAAAATGTCAAATTAGCTTCCATTTTTACATTCCAAGAAGTTAATGAGCACCTTTTACTACTGTAACCATGTCAATTATTTATCATTTACTCCTGTAACAATTTCAATTATTTATCTTTTACTCCAGTAACCATGTCAATTATTTATGATTTACAATTTATACTCCCAAAAGTACTAATTAAAATCCTTTTTTAATTATTATAAATATAATCACCTCATAACAACCAGCTTTTACTATACTATTTTCCTGAATCATGTAAGAAATGAGGTAAAACTTCAAAAATTTATTAAGAATAAAATTCCTAATTAATCACTCTAAAACTTGGTAAACTAATGAAGAAGTTATAGGATGAAAAATAGAATAAAAATAATTTTGACTTATTAATTTTAATTAAAATATTTACTTACAGTCCATTTTTGATTATCCAATTTAAAACACTTAATCTTCAAAAGATAACAGAAATTATATCTTATGATAGAATGTCCAATCACATTGATAAATTTGGTGTAAAGAAAATATTCAAATATAACAATACTCAATTTTTTAACTTCATTATTTATTAATCATAAATGGTTTGGTATCCAGATGAATCACATAACTGTAATTTTAAGAAAAAATTGATTTAACCACAACTCCATATTAGGAGAATTTTTTCTAATGCATTAGGTATTAATTTGACTCCTTAAATTCCTTTTTGAGGTTTTTTATACTTAAAATAAGGCTACTATTGCAGTTTTGTTTTTCCAATATTCATTCTATAATCACTCATAAATCTTATATTAATCTATCACACTACCAGTGATTATCAAAGTATTCTTGAATATTTTAAATCATTTCAAATAATTAAAATGAATGAAAAAAAGAAATTAATTTAAATTTTAATTTTAACTTGATGATTAGAGTTTATATTACTTAAATTTTGATTTCATTGGTTTAAATTCAAAATTAATCATTTGAAAAATTACTCAAAAAAAAATCATAGATATTTTAAAACTATAATAATTAATTTTTTTTTAAAAAAAAATATTAACCTTGAAAAGAAAACATTTTTTTTTAAATTTAAATTTAAATTTTTCTTTTACATTTCTTTCTAAAAAAGAAAAAGAATCTCACAATTATTATAATTTTTTTTTCTTTTATTCTTTTTTTTTTGTAATTATAATAATTTCTTTTTTTAAAAAAATATTTTTTTCCTAATTCCATTAAAAAAAATGATTTCAATATTAAAGAAAAAAAAAAACAATTATTTTAATTATTATGAAATTTAATATAAAAAAATAAAAACAAAAAATATTATTAAATGATTTAATATTTCTTTTTTCAATTCTTTATTTAATTTAATTTATAATATAATTTAGATATTTATAATTTTCTTTTTTTTTAATTTTAAATTATTATCATTATGGTTTTTTTTTTAATCAATTAATTAAAAAAAAAAAACTCAAAACTAATTTTTTTTTTTTTCTAATAATTATATTTTTTTTTCTTAATTTAAATCAATATTAATTATTATTTATACTTTTTTTTTTTTGAGTAAATTAAATTTTAAACTTAATCTCTTGAAATCTTCAATTCAAAAAAACAAAAAAATAAAATGAAAATAATAAAAATAATAAAAATAATAATATAAAAAAAAATCAATCATTTTAAAAACTTTTTTTTTTTGGAAAAAAATAAGATATTTTTTATACTTGAATTATTAAAAAAAAAAAAAAATTTCTTTTTAATTATAATTTTAAATTTTAATTAAAAAAAAAAAAAAAAAAGAAAGCTTTTTTATAATTTTTATATAATTATTATTATTATTTATTATTGGTTTTTCTTTTTTTTTTAAAGAAGAGAATTTTTAAATTAGGTATATTATAAGAAAAAAAAAAAATTAAAAAATTAAAAAATATTTTTAAAATATTTTTAAAGATATTTTTAAGATTTTTAAAAATTTAATTAATTAATTAATTATTTTAATTTTTTTTTTTTTTTTTAAATAAAAATTAAATATTACTTTATTTAAATTATTTCTTTATATATAAAAAATAAAAATAAAAAAATTCAATTAAATAAATAAAGGGTGTTGGTAAACACATGTAAGCCCTTATGTGTTTTTACCAATTTATGGCCAGAACATTTAAGTGACCTATTTTTTGAGAAAAAATTCCACAAGCCCAGTTTTGAACCATTTTGTAATTTTTTCCAACATGGGATGTCAATATCCCCAAATTTTTTGGATTTTTTTTTTTTTTTTTTGCCAAATTTCTCAAATTTGGCCAATTTGACAAAATGACATATTTCTTTTATAAAAATTCATTAAATATGCTCCCACCTATGAATTTCCATAATTTTTTTTGAAAATTAATGGTTCAATATTTACAATGAAAAAACTAGAAGCCCATAATTTTGGGGAATTTTTTTGGAGTGACAAGTAAAGGTGCAAAAAGGGTTTTTTTTCATGTTTGTAATATGACTATTTTTAAGTACAAAAGTGCCAAATTTTTGATAAGAAATGAGACTGAGTTGGGATTTAATAAACAAATAGGACTGAAGAGGGGATAAATGGCATAAATTGTATATACAAAAATCAATCAATCTGAATCAACCTCCAAAATAGTTGGTTTTTTCTGAGGGGGAGGAGGAAGATTGGATAAATATAACATCCTTTGTTTCTTAAATTGATCTGCCCACCCCAGGGCTTGTGGTTGGGAATGAAATTCCCAATTAAAAGTAATAGGGGAGACTGGATAAACTTCACAAATGATGATATCCAAAGGTACAAAATGTGGGTTTGGTAAGGAAAAAACCTCTTTTGGGCAGGTTTTGGCTCAATACAGGGTGTTTGGTGTTTCAGTTTTAATTAAAAATGGCCCCAGGGCACCCCTTATGTGTTTTTACCAATTTATGGAAAAAACACATAAGGGCTTACATGTTTTTACCAACACCCTAAATAAAATTGTTATTTAAAAAATTAATTCTTCAAATAATCATCTTAATTTTCTTTTTTTTTTTTTTTTTTATATATTTTATAATTGATAATTTTATAACTTAATGAATTAATAAATTTAATAAAATATAAATCCACTTATAATTATTTTAATTTATTATATTAAAGATATATATGAAAAAAAAAATTAATAAATAACTTGAAAAAAATAAATTGAGAAAAAATAAAAAAAATAAAATTAAGTGATATAAGGTTAATTACTATTTAAAAATATTTAACTACTATTATACTCCAGAAATCAAAAAATATATTTAATTTAAATTCCAAAATTAGAAGATTTAATTTTTTTTTCAAAAGAAAATTACTAAAGGCCTTTTTTTTTTCTTATTCTCATTCTTTCCAATTAACAACAATAACCCCTCACTTCACCTCATCTCACCTTATTTTTATTTTTTTTCATTTTTAAAAAAATTTAAATTATTTTTCAATATTTTTTTTTAAAAAAATTAAATTAAAACTAATTTTAAATAAAAAAATCATTTTTTTTTTTAATATATATTATAATTTAAAATGATGATTAAAAAAAAAAAAAAAAAAAAAAAAAAAAAAAAAAAATTAACATTAATTTTTATACTCAAAAAAAATATATATATATATATATAAAATTCAATACAAATTAAAAAAAAAGAATCAAAAATTTCACATTTAATAATTTTTTGAAAAAAAAAAAAAAAAGATTATATATTTATATATAAATTTCTTATAATTTTTTTTTTTAAAAAAAAAAAAAAAAAAAAAAATGTAATAATTTAAGTTTTTTTTTTTTTTTATTTTTATTTTTTTTTTTTTGTAAAATTTTTTGTGAAAAAAAAAAAAAATTCCTTATAAAAAAAAGGAAAAATTCTTAATTCAAATAAAATTTTATAAATTAAAATTATATATATATAAAAAAAAAAAAAAAAAAAATTAATTAAAATTTATAAACGATAATAATAAAAAAAATTTTTTTAAAAAAAAAAAAAAATTGAATTTAATAATAAATCATAACAATTTCATTTATTTCATTTATTTAATTTTTTTTTTTTGTTTTAAATTTATTAAGATTTCAAAAAAAAAAAAAAAAAAAAAAAAAAAAAAATATTCTTTTTTTTTTTTTTTTTTTGGTTTTTTTAAATTAAAATAAATTTATTTATTTTTTTTTTATTTTTTTAAGATTTTTTATTAATTAAAAAAAAAAAAAAAAAAAAATTAAATTCTTTCATAAACAAAAAAAAAAAAAAAAAAAAAAAAAACCTTTTTTTTTTTTTGGGTAAGGTTAGGTACTACCCTATTTTTTTATCTTTTTTTTTTTTTTTTTTGGGTTTAATTAATATAACAAAACTTTTAAAAAAAAACAAAAAAATTGAATAATTAACAATGAATGACCTAATTTTTTTTTTTTTTTTTTTTTTTTTTTTTTTTTTTTTTTTAAAAGGAAAATTTTCCTTTTTAAAGTGTTTTTTTTTTTTTTTTTTTTTTTTTTTTTATCTATTTTGTTCATTTCAATTTTTTTTTTTTTTTTTTAAAAAAAAAAAAAAAAATTTAGTAATTTCCTTTGAAATTAATTAATAAAAATTAATTAAATTCTTTTTTTTTTTTTATTTTTTTGTTTTTTAAAAAAAAATAATTAATATTTTTCTTAAAAAAAAAAAAAAAAAAAAAATTCTTATTTATACAAATAATAATAATAATAATAATAATATAATTATTTTTTATTTTTTTATTTTTTTTTTTTAATTAATTAATTATTTTTTCAACATTAAAAAAAAAAAAAAAAAAAAAAAAAAAAAAAAGTTATTTAATTAATCTTAAATATAATAATTTTTTAAAATTTAATTATTGAATGTTTTTTTTTTTTTGAATTAATTGAATTAATTTGATTAATTAAAATATAATAATATATATATATATATATATATATATATATATTATAAATTAAAAAAACTTAAAAAAAAAAAAAAAAAAAAGTGAATAAGAATTATTTAATTTTAAAATGTAATTTGAGTTTTACTTTATTTATATCTTAATGAACAAATTAAATTAAAATAAAAACATTAATATTTATCTATCTATATATATATATTAAGATTGGATGATAATAGAATGCTAACAGATTCTTAACATTTTCAGGGTGAAAGTTATAGTTATTGGAATGTCATTCATGATTGAGATATAAATATATGCCTTAGGGTGACTATTAAGTTAAAGTAAAACCCATTCATTATGGGCTTAGAATTTGGTTTGACCTGATATCAGTGACTGACATGTCATCATATATCAATGATGTATCCTTATTAAAATTTAAATTTATTAAAAAAAAAAAGTTTTCAAATTAAAATAATTATTATTAATTAATAAATGATATTGATAAAGTAATGAAGTTTGATGGTATTTATTTTTAAATCATGGACCAAAATTTGGTTACAGATAATACTCTAAAAGCTATTAGAAAGTAACTTGTTGATAAACTTACCCTAGCCGCAAATTCCTTTAATCAGTTTAAGCGTTAGGGCTAGCTACGGCGCATGACGTGATTACATCATTTGAGTGAGGTGAACATTGGTCACCGAGTACGATGTTTAATTCCAAATATGTTTCAAAGAGCTCAAAACAAAACTTAGCTTTAGGCTTGCTTTTGTTCTTCTGACTTGAGGAATATATAATCAAGACTTTGTTTTGGATAATAGTTCATTGACTCCTAGTGAGTTATAAACCTTTCAATCAATGAAACAGCGAAAGAAGAAATCTTTACATGCATGTATTTAATAAACCAAGAAACTAAACAAAGTTAGATCTTAAAGCTCTTGACCTTTATTTTGACGGGAGATTTATTTGTATATATAGTAAAACAACAAAAACTTTTACAGCTCAATCAACACAAAAAACAAAGACCAGGCCTTGAAACAAAATTGGTCAGGTCAAGACCTAATCTTGTCGGTCATCTTAGTGCTTTTCATAATATTCTTATTGTCCAAGCACAACTGCTTCGCCAGTCGCCACGTAACTTCCCTCAGGCATATCACTCACTCGGAGAGAGATGACACCATTGGCTCCACGTCGACTAAAATCAAATAATCAATTAGCAAATATAATGACGCCCCTTTCAACTGAAACTGAGACCATGGATTGGATAAATTGTTTACCTAGCTTCTGTAATTAACTGCTTAACGGCTTTATGCATTTCAAATCGATCACCTAATCCACCATTTGGTGTACCAGTAGAATTGGAACTTGCTTTGACATTTCCTAATCTTTCAATGAGTCTTGCACCGGGTTGTTCATGCATTTCTGTTATAATAAATTCACCTTCATTTAAATCTGCTTGAGGGTGATAATCAAAGAATCCTTCATCCCTTCTATTGCCATAATTTTCCCTTTCATCTTCAGATAGATCATACTGACCGGGCATACGATAAAGTGAGCGATTTAGATCGGAGGGACTTGAAGGATTATAGGGAGACTGTTCTTCACGATTCTCATTTCTAAAGTCATTACTATTTGTATTATATTGACGACTTGATGATGTTCCAACTCTACTGGCTGATCTAAGTATTTCATGTGTACCTCGATTATTAGAAGATAAATAACGTGATTGCCCACCGAAAGGAGGTGATTGATCTAAACCTTGATGAGAAGGTCGTCGATTAAGGTTAGATAAGCCAAGACCCATTTGACCAATACTATCGGTCAAATTAGTGGCTTCATGACTATCCAGCAAGGCGTCTATATCAGCTGAAGACATGCGTGCTATATCGTCTTTACTTAAAGTATTTAAATTGAAAGAACCATCATCTCTCAAGTTAGACCGGGAAGGAGATTCAGCAGCCAATAGCATTTCAAGTTGTTCGGTGCTCAATTGTGCTAATTCTTCGTTTGTAAGTTTAGTGTAATCATGTTCATGAAAATGATTAGAGAGGTTTCCTAATCGAGATGAAGGCCTAGAGCCTCTTGATCTAATTGATTGATCATTCATACCAGTAGATGTTCCAAGTTCATTTGAAAAAGGGGAACGTGTATTGGATTGAGTTTCATTGATCGTACGAGAAGAAGGGCTAGTTGGATTAGATTGTAACAAGCTACTTGCTCTGGATCTTCGACCATTAATACTAGAAAGTTCGGCCCCAAGTTGATTGCGACTAGCACTTCGATGCAAGTCACTACCAAGTAACTCTCCACGACTATTAGTTCGAGAATGTCTACCAAGTAAAGGACTATTTTGGCCAAAATCTGAAATCATTGGATCGCGAGGACTTAAGAGTTGTCCATTAAGGGGTTCGACGCGACTATTAGTCCTTGAGCGTCTTCCAGCCTCCATAGCAGAATTGGAAAATTCAGAAACAAGTTGATTACGCGAATTTCGCAAGAAATCTTGATCAATTGGATCTAAACGACTGTTTGTACGTGATCTTCTACCTCCATTAATTTCACTATTAACAGCTGCGCTTTGAAGACGAGCAGCCAAAAGAACATCATTTACAGCTGCGCCAGTCTCTGCTAATCTTTCCCTTTCATGATCACGATCACGAGGTTCAAGACGTAAACCAATATCTTCAGCTGTCAAATTACGAGAAGAGGGTCGACTTGGAAGACCTAGAGGAGCAAGTTGAGGTGAATCATAGTCATCGCACCTACTTGTAGTTCTAGATAAGGGACGAGAAGTAGAATCATAATCATAATTTGGTGAGTTAGGTCGAGATCTTGATCGAATTGGTAAATCATTTGAAGCATTATGACTATGACTGTATAATGGTTCAAGGTTGTCCATCAAATTTGGAGTTCTTCTATCATAACTAGAAGCTGGAGTCATGGTTTGAGATGTATCAGGGTTGAGTCGATTAAATTCTTCTCTAATACGCAAGTTTTCTCTTATGCGTTGCATTTCACGAGCTTTGGCATCAATATCTTGTTGTTGAACTTGAGCTCGTAAATTTTCTCTACTACGAGATGCCTCACGAAGGTGAGAATTGATAGTAGCAGAACTATTAGGGCGATGATTAAAGCTTTGGCTACGAGGTCGATTAATGGCTTGAACAAGATTATCACCGAGCATATTTTCACATCTTGTATGAGGTGTGAATGTAGGATTATTAATTGGGGAGGGTGACAATTTTTCACTCAAAATTTCTTGAGCTCTTGATCGAGGTGTAGTAGAGCGACCAATACTTGGAGTTCTAACCAGGTTATCACCTAGCATTTCCTCATTTCTTGACCGAGGAGTTGTAGTACGACCAATCTCTGAAGGTCTAAGGTTATCACCCAACATTTCCTCACCTCTTATTCTAGGTGTGGTTGCACGACTAGTAGTTCTACTTTGAGGATAAAGTCGATTATTATAAGAAGTATCATTACAAGGCTGAGGGGTAACTTGAGGAATTCTTTCAGGACATCTAGGAGTAGGAACTCTATTTGATGGTGCATTAAGAATTTCCTGACGCAATTGATTTTCTTGTCGTAATCTATTTTGCTCTTCTCGAAGAAGTTGACTAGTTTGAGCAACAGACATGGATGGAGCAGGTGATTTAGACCTTAAATGAGGGGTTTGATGAGCATTGATAGATTGTTGAGAAGAAAATCTATCAATGTTTGGAACTTGAGAGTTGATAGATGGATTACTAAGACCATGGAATGTACGAGATAATTGATCAGATGATAATCCAGTTTGAGAGAGAATTTCATTACGTAGACGAGGGTCCAAATCATCAAATTCATCCCATAAGTCATTAAGTAAACCTTCATTTTCAATCTCTTCAATAGAAGGACGAGTGATACCCATTGGAGGAGATTCACCCCTCTCAAGGGTACGCTTAATTTCTAATTCGGCTTGAAGTAATTCTTTACGTCTTAACTCACGTTCTGTTTTTGCAAGTTCCAGTCGTAAAATTTCGCGATCTTTTTCTTCTCTTCTTCTAACTTGTTCCATAATTTCACGTTCTTGTAAACCTTTTTCTTTTAATAAGAGACGATGTTCACGATCACGAAGTTGACGTAATTCAGCTTCATTCAAAAGTTTATCACGTTCAGCTAAGAGACGAACTTGAGATTCGATCTCTAACTGTTGAAGACCTCGTTCTTTTAGTTGAGCCACTAGCTCACGCTTTCTTAAATCACGTAAAACTTGAGCTTTTAAGTGAAGTTGCCTAGCTTTAAGATCAAGAGGTTCTAATCTCTTTCTTCTTAATCTTTCAGCTTGAGCACGTAAAGCCATCTCAGTAGCAATTGCTTCACCCTTACCCAAAAAGTTTTTCTTACGTGGAAGGGTATGATTATGATTTCGATCAAAAGGATCTGATGAAGATGGACCGAAATTTCGAAAAGTATTCTCGGGTGACCCCCATGGAGCACGATTGAGATCAGGTTGATGTACAAAACTTCCTGATAAACGACGCATTCTCATACCAGGCTCAGAAGGGAAACGAGAATGATGATGAATTAAATCGGGTAAGTGACGAGATGTAGAGATTGGTGTTGGGATAGGAATTTGACGATGAGATAAAGGAGGGGGAATAGGAGAATGACCATGTTGAGGTATTCTAGGTGAAGGAATTGGGTGACGATGAATTGAGGATGTAGAAATAGGGGGAATAATATGTTGAGGGAGCCTAGGGGAAGGAATTGGAACGACTCTTGGGATTGGTGGAGGTGGAAGTGGTTCAAGATTTGGAGGTGGAGGTGGTAGGGGAGTTAACGTAGGCTCTCTAAGATTAGCACGACTAAGTGGACGACTATTTTCTAAAACGGCATGGTTCTAAATGATTGAATAAAGGTTTGTTTGTTTTTAAAAAAAAAGTGTAAGATTTTACGTTTAAAGTTGTATTTTGAGATGAGAAAAGGACGCATACATTGGCAGCTCGAGCAACCAGTTCGGTTCTCATGCGTTCCCTTCTAATTCGAGCTAACTCTGCTTCATCTAGAGATTCACGACCCATACGTTTTGCCAATTCAAGTTTGGCAAGTTCAGCTTGCTTTGCTTCAAAAGCTTGACGTTCACGTATAGAAAGTTCATGTTCCTGTTGAGAGTGATAATTTGTAAATAAAAGAAAATATATGAAAGATTATATAGAAAGAGATAAAATAAAACAAAATAAAATAAAAATACCTTGGCTTCAATTTCAGCCTAAGAGTTGATAAGGTATTGAGATGATGAGGGTAAATTAAAATGTTAGTTTGAGAAGAATGAATTGAGAAATATTTTTTTTAAAAAAAAGTACTAACGGCTAGTGATAATTCATTTAAAGCTTGAGTTTTTGCTTCTAATTTTCGAATTTGTTCCAACTTTAAGAATAAAATTAAATCAAAGATTAAATTGAATAGAATGAATTAGTAAATTGTAAGATTAGAGATGATTAATGAATTTATCAAAAGAAAATGAAAAAAAAAAGAAAAAAAAAGAAAAAAAAAGAAAAAAAAAGAAAATTACATTACGAATTTTTTGTTGAACTTCGGCCGATTTTCTTGATTCTTCCTCAGCAAGTCTTTTATTTTCAGCTTCAAGAAGCTGTTGATTAGCAGATTTGGGTCTCCTATGAGAATAAGGCAATGAAATAAATATATATATGTATAAGTTGAAATAAATGAAAAATTGAGTAAGAATGATTTTCAATTTTTTAATTTTTTAATTTTTAGTGAAAATAAATCAAGAATACTGACCAAGTTTTAGCACCGACTTGGAATGCCGAGGTAACTTTATCAACAAAGGGCATGATGATATTTATAAAAGGTAAAAATATTTATAAATTTGTGGATTGCTGCCACTATAAAACAAGAATAGATAATGAAACTTATAAAGTAGCAAAAAACAAGTCAAAATCAAACTTTTTAGTAATTTACTTTTAAAAAACAAAAGAAAAGGAAATTTTAAAGGGGGTTAAGATTTTTAATAAATTATCAAACAAGCAAATTGAGTGAAGCCAGAAAACTTTAAAGAGGAGATAGGTTTAAAATGATAAAGAGATACAGTAGATGGCTACAGTACTGTTATCTGTTGAAGTGTACCCGTTGTCGTACTATTATTTTATAATACAGTACTGTTGTACAGTACTGTAGTTTAGTTTAGTTTAGTTTAGTTTATAAATGATAAATGATGAGAGCTTTGGAGATCGAAGGTCGATAAATAAATTTTGAGTAAATTGAAAAAAGATAAAGAACAGCAGTAATACTGTAGGAGTGTAGTCATTCACTGGACTGGACTGTCACTGTAGTGTAGAAAAGTTTTAAAAATGAAAGTGAGATGAAGAAGAGGGCAAAAAGATTTAATACAGGGGTACAGTATACTGTACACAGTACAGAATCAGATAGTATGACAGCACACGACACTGACAGGGATTTAAGAAATTTAAGAAATTTAAGACTTCAAGTCTGGACTCTGCCTGTAATTTGGTGTAGGCAGAGTAAGAGGCAGAGTGCCAGAGTGCAGACTCTGCAGAGTCTCAGACGCAGACAGATAAACAGACATTACTAATTAATCCCATGACACCACCCCAAACTACTGTACTGTACTGGCTAAGACCAGTGGCCGCCATATGCAAATAATATAGTACTGTACACCTGTACTGTACAGTTTTACTAAATTTGAAGTGTGTAAAATGTAAAATGTAAAATGTAAAATGTAAAATGTAAAATGTGATACAGTAGCATCATAGGATGTCTAAAAATTAATTTAAAATCAAAACAAACCAAAACAAATGACATTAAAAATGCATCGAAGCAAGCAAGCAAGCTAGCCAAAGGCTACGCAATAGCGGCAAATACGCAGTGTGAAGCCACCAATAATAATTGAGAATCTTAAAAACGCTGTGTAATCAATACGGTTGGCTAGCCTTGTTCATGCATCTAAATTTAAAATCTTAGGTTTGACGAGGGCTGCAAAAATTATCTGAAACTACGGCTCAAGTTACATATAATATATATTTGCAAAATAAAACAAACCTTGGTCACCTTCCTTTGAAACTGAGGCCCAAGCAGCTATATACCTCAAATTTCTTAAAAAAAAAAAAACATTTTTCAAGATAAATTTCAATTTTTTTAAAGTACTCAAAGATTATTGTAAAAATTTGATTAAGGTAAAATTAAAATTTCTAATTTTTATTTCAATTTTACAAGTTAATTTAAAAAATATTTTGGTAATCATTTTAAAAGTTTAATTTTTTTTATTTTTTTTTTCTTAAAAATAAATTTCTATCAATTTAATTTTTATTTATGAATAGATTCCTGATTAAAAGAAAAAACAAAAATCTCAAAAAATCAAAAAAAGGTTTTTCTCTCTTGAAATATTTGTTTTGTTGATTGAAATTAATTAAAATTGAAATCTCTCATTTAAGAAAGAAAAAAAAAAAAAGAAAGATAAAATGTATAATTTAAAATAATTTAATTAATTAAAATAAAAAAAAAATGTTGAAAGAATTTCTTTCTTTTTTTTTATAAACTCAATTTTCTTGTTCATATTCTTATTCTCATTCCTGTTATTATTATTATTTAGAGATATTTATAAATCAAAAAAAAAATCTTAATAATTAATCTGTTTTTTTTTTTGTTTAGATTTTTGAAAATTAATATATTTTTAATTATTTTTTTTTTAAAAAAATTATCTATAAAACTTTTTAAAAAGAAAAGAAAGAAATTCTCAAAAACAAAAAAAAAATCACCTTAAAATCATTTAAATAATAAGAAAAAAAATATAAATATATAAGAAAAAATGTCTTTTTTTTTAAAAAAAAAGAATTTCTTAGGTTATTTTTTTTATCTATTGAAATTATATATAATTGAGAGAAAAAACTATTTAGTATGATTCTAAATATATATTTTCAAAATCAAATTTATAAAATGTCCTTCTTTTTAATATATATATATATATATATCTGATAAGAAGAATTTTTTTTTTTTTTTTTTTGTATTTTTTTATTTTGGTTTTGATTCTATTTCTTATAATAATTACAATAATATTAATTATTTTTTTTTTACAAATTATGGGGTTTTGGTATACTAAATTTATCCCTTTCCCCAGAATTTTCTTAAAAAATAATAATAATATGAATTTATAAAAATAAATAAATATAATAATAATTAAAAATCTCAAACCTAAAAATCCTAAATTAATTTTTTTTTTTTATGTTTCTCCTAAAAAAAAGGATTTTTCTTTTGAGAAAAAAAAATGAATAAATTTTATAGCTTGAAAAAGTTTTCTTCAATTAGAAAAAATTTAATTATGATTTATTTTTCAATTTTAAAATAAAAAAAAATTGTAATTTGAAATTTTTAAGTTTTGACATTCCCTAATGTTTAATTTTTTAATTTTTGATTTTTTTTTTTTTTTATATATAAATTATTTTTATTCAATTAAATTGAATTCAAAAATTTTAAATTTATGTTTATTATAATTAATTTTTTTTTTTAAAAAAAAATAAGCTCTATGAGGGGGTGTCAAAGTTACTAAATCCTACCTTAAAATAACATGATATTTAGTACTCAAATCACACATGAAAAAAAAAATCGGTTTTCCAATCCAAAAATATATATTTTTTAACTGATTCCCTTGGTATTTCAAAAAAAAATTCAGTTAAATGAGTTTTAAACAAACCTAACCCATCAATTAATTAAATTTTCCCAATTTATAAGCTTAAATTTCTTAATTTTCATAAATAAATTCTAATTTATTTCAACCATTTTTATTAAATTTTTCTAAATAAAAATTCCCTTATCAAAAGTTCATGAAAAAGCCAAATTCTACACACCCAAATCAATAAAGCCATTTAAATCACCCAGACTATATCAGAATAATCAATTGGCTCTCAATTAGATCAAATTTTGAGGAATGTTTTGGTGAAAGTGGTTTCAAATTTATTTTCTGACCCCCATCATCCAAAAAAAAAATGGATTTCAAATGATGGCTATGAAATCTAATAAAAAGTACCAAAATCAATTAATCCTAAGTGCCACAAGTATTTAAAAATAGATGGAATAGTTACAAAAAGAAATATACCATGGTAAAGCAGTATGAGAATAAAAATGAAGCTTTAATTAATTAAGAGGATGAGATAAAACGTATTCAATCAATTCATGAAAAGATTTAAATAATTTTTCAATTCTTTGTTGAAATGAATATTTTATTTAGTATTAAGTAAAATATAACCCCAATTTAAATCTAAAACTCTAAAGATTTAAATAATGTTAATAAGGAAAATTAAAATGATATTTTGGCTTATTTCATAATTAATTATCATTAAGATATAAGGTCTTAATAAATAAAAATTTAAAATTCTTTTTTTTTTCATTTTTCAATCTTCATGAAATTATATGTATTATAATAATTAATTATGACAGATTTATTATTTCTTTAAAGACTTGATTTTATATTTTGAAATCATCACTATTTCAAAGCTAGTTTTAAAAAATTAAGAAAAACTTTATTTGTATTATCTTAGAATTAATTATCAGAAAATGATGAAATTAATTCTTTTTTTTTTTTTTTTTTTAATTGAAATATTACTTATAAAAAAAAAAAAAGAGATAATTTGAATTAAAAAACTTTTTTGAAAGAATTTAATTATTTTAGTTCTTTTGTTTTTTTTTTTAAATAAATAATATTTTTTTTTTTTTTTTGAATTCAAAAAAGATATTTAAGAATTTAATTTAAAAAAAAAAAAAAACTACTCTCATAAAGAATAAATATAGAATATTTATATTTTTCTTAATTAATTAAATTGAATTTTTTGAATTTTAAGTATTATTTTAATTTTTTTTTGTTATATATTAAAATTTCTCTTTTTTTTTTTTTTTATTATTTATATTTTTTTTTTTTTGAAAATAAACAAAGTTTTTGAATTATTTTATTTTAATTTTTTTTTTTTTTTATAATTTTTTAATTTATTATATTTTCATTTTTTTTTTTTTAAAAAAAAAGTTTATTTAAAGTCTATTATGAACCTTTTTTTTTTTAATTTTGAAATTGGATTATTAGATTTATAAATTAAAAAAAATTTCAAATTAAAATTATTTTTATAAAGTAATTTTAATCTTATAAATTTAAAATTTTTAAAAAAATTATTAAAAATTTTTTTTACAGTAGTGAGCCTTAAAGTGACTTCTAAAATTTAATTCCTTAAAATATTAAGTTAAATCAGAATAATGAAACAATTAAAAAATAGAAAAATATTTTAAAACAATTTAAAAAGAAAAGAAATTAAAAAAATATAAATATTTAAATTTATAATCATAATAATAATGATTAATAATAGAATCAAAAAAAACACAAAAAAAATTTTTCTAAAAATTAGGATGATATTTTTTCGTAATAATTTAATTCCAATAATAAAAAAAAACCCTGGATTATAATATTGAAAAAATAAGATATGATATCATAATGAATAAAAAATAATAATACTACAACTAATTTCTCAAATATTTTTCAAAATTGTTTTTTTTTTTTTTTTAAGATTAATTTATTCTTTTATTTAATATTTTACAGAATTATTAATTAATTTTTTTTTCTTTATAATTTCTATTCTACAAATTAAGATGATAAATTTTACAGCTTTAAATAGAAAAAAAAAAATTATCAAGAAAAGTTTTAAAGTAAATTTCTTCAATATTCTACTAAGTATTTTAGTTAAAATCTTATATATTTTTCTAATTTAAAAAAAAAAATTAGAAAGATAATACTTAAAATTTTATGAGATATATGAGAGGATTACTAATATGATTTAATAAAAAACATTAAAAAATGATTTTTTAACTATAATCCTGGTCAAATTCATTTTATATTAAAATTAATAATCAACTTTTAACTCAAAAAGGAAATAAATAAAATGATATTTTTTCAAAAATTTACAAATCTTTTCATTTAAGAAAGATTATGAAACCTGATTGAGATTTAATATTAATTGATTATAATATGAATAATCTTATTTATGGGTTTAAAATCTCAATAAAATGAACTTTTTATTAATTACCATCTCAAAAATTTCATAATATTGGACAATGCCTTTGAAAAATTACAGTAATTAAAGGGAAATTACTTATAGAATATTGGTAAATCTCTCTTAATATAGTTGTAAATGGTTTTTAAGTCATATTAATATCACTTAAATCTTACTTATAAAAACTTTCAAATAATTTTTTGAATAATATTCATTAATAATCTTATTTGAAATAATTCTTTAAGCCTATTTATCAACATACATAACAAAAATATAAACAAGAAATTTTCTTATATTATTTATTTGAAATACTTAAGTAATCTTAGTATATAATAAAATGAATTAAACTTTTATAAATAGCTCATTATTATCAATTAATTCCTATTTTAAATGATATTAATATCTTTAATTACATTTAAATTAATAAACTTCTAAATAGATTTACAAATAAACTATAAAAAGGAATTTGATAAAAAAAATATTCTTTATTTAAATTATTTTTAGATAATATAAAAATAAAAATAAGATAAAAACCAGAAGTTTATTTTTAGTTTAAAATTTTTTTCTAATAAATTTCAATAGATATTCAGGAGATATTAATTAGAATATATAAAGGTTTCCCAAATACAGATGATAAACTCTTAAAATTGGAGAATGATATAATCATTTTATATTTTTTTTTTTTTTGGAAAAATGAGTTTGTTCTTTGTGTAGTATTGATAAGAGCACACAATTATTTTTAAGAAATAACTTTTTTCTGATTCTTGATGATTAAAGGATAGATACAGAAGTATTAAAAATTGAAATTAAGTAAAGATAATTGAAAAAATGAATTAAATAGTAAGTGAAATTAACAGATAGATTTAAAAATATTAAGATAATTAATTTAAATAAAGCTTAAAATTATTCATTAATGAAAAATTAACTTTAATAAGATCTAAAAGAATAATAAAATTGTATTAATACTCACTATGAAACTATTAGTTATTAAAGCTAAACTATTCTATTTAATACAAATTACCTACTAAGATTATCAAAATTAAAACTCACAAAATAAATAATATTAAAGAAAATATTTTTGTTAATATAATATTATAATAAATTAAAATAGAAATATGGAATATTAATAATTAATGATTTCCCAAAAGGAGTAAACAAAGAAATATATAGTTTTATTTTAGGAAGAAACATATTAAAAATATCAAGATACAAGAGAGATAGATACTCTATATTTAACTTAGAAGTATCTATTCTAATATTGAGTCATATTTTTATATCTAAATATAAAAAATTACTCTTAAATTAATTATTTTTAATATATTATAGAGAAAATTTATGAATTATAAAATTCAAAAAAAAAATATTATTAAATTAAGACTTATAATTTCCAACTATAAATGACCAAGAATTTTCTAAATTGAGTTTTTGGATAAAATATTATTAATATTTATTGATTATATATCCAATTTTTTAAATCTTCTCCTTCTAATAAGTTTTTTTAATTTAAACCTTAGAGATTGTTTTAATTTTTAATAGATAATATTACATTAAGAAGTGAAAAAGATAAGAGAAATTATATCTTTCAAAATAAAAATTTTTTTGATTAGAGGAATCAGATAGTTTTTAATTTTTTTTTCTTCTAAATTATTTAATTATTTAAAAAAAACTTAATTTATTTATAGATTTTTTTCATTAATTTCAATTTAATTTGAATAAATAAAGGATAAAATTTAAATATTTTTTTTTTTGAATATTTCTTTCAATAGATTAGATTTAAAGAAAACTTTTTTTAATAAAAATCTTAATATATTTTATAAAAAATATAAAACAGAAGTTAATTTTTTTTAACTAATTTAAAGTAAAAAAAGAAAATAAATGTGAATTTAGAATGAAAATGTTTCTTTTTATAATTTATTGTTGAATTTATTGATCTTGGAATATCCTTTTCAAATAACTATATTAATTAAATTGGATTGAAAATGTGTGAATTTCATATGTGGCTTAAATTTCTTCCAAAAATTCTATTTCTAAATTTAATTAATGTCTTATCTTTAACCTGAATCCAATCTATTTCCCATGTCAAAATTCAAATTAAACACCTACTCAGTGGTGTGGCCACTTTTCTCATGGTGATTCACCTCTTTTGGTCAGGTAATTCAAAACATTTCATTTTAAGATTTAATTATATAGGTAATTACAATATTTCTTGATTCTCAAAATAGATTTTATTATCTATTCTCGTGATTAGGAATATTAATAGTCAAAAGAAAGTTTTAATAATTAGTAATTAGTGGAATCCATTACAGAACAATGGGTAAGAATTAAAAATTAAAACTAAAGAAACAATTTTACATAAGTAATTGTGATCATAAATTTCTGCTATATTATTCATATTAAGTTATTAAAAAAAAAAGCCCATATAGCAAATTAATATTTTTGTTCTACTTTTCAAAAAATTGGAAAATGAATTGAGTTTTGAAAAAATAAATTTTTTTGGATTTTAAATGTACTTCTCTTTTCTAAGACAGGAATTTTAAAGATCTATATGGTGTTTCAATCAAGAAATAAAACAAATAATTGAAACAATTAAAATCTCATCAAATCGGAAATAATTTTGAAAAATGCATTATTTTTCCAGTTTAAAAATTGAGTTCCCAAATAAAAAAATTCCTGAATAAATATTAATGAAAAAGATAAATAAAATACCTGAGCAATACCATATTAATTTTAGAGACAACCAAGTCAATCTCTATTACCATTAGATTAATTATTATAAGCTAAGATCCAATTGAGATAAAAATTTAAGTTTGTTCAAAATTTAGTTTAGTTTGGAATTTGGAATTTTTTTTTTTGATTATGTAAAAAATATTTTAAAATAACCATTTAGTCATTAAGAAAAAAATATTTTGACTAATTATAGTTTATTATAAGAAATTATTAAAAAAATTAGATTATTTAAATGATATTAATAGATTATTTTCATATTAATAATTGAAAAATAAATCTCAGTATCCTCAAAAAAAATTTTATTAAAAAATGGAGAAAAACTACCAATTTATTGCTTCCATGTTATAAATATCATCAAGATAATACTAATAAATCAATAAATATTCCATAATAATCTTGATGAAAGGAATATAACCTCCTAAATTCATTTCTATAGTTGGTATATTAGTAAAAACAATGATTTCCAGACAAATCTCAAAAATATCCTCTTTTGAAAAATCTTACACCTCCTATGGAAATAACAAATAAAATATTGTGATTAATATAGCTTTTTTATATCTAATTTTAATGTTTTTCAAAAAAAATTAAAAATGATATGAATTCTTTAAAAAAAATTGAGAATAAATGATATTTTTATTCAAAAAATTAAAAAAAAAAGAAGAAAATTGAAAGAAATGATTTTTTTTTTCCCATTCCAAATGAAAATAAAAAAAAAACACTTATTTATTGTTATAGGGGAAGATTTGGAGTCATAAATTAGGTTTTTTTTTTAGTGTGAGATATAAGAAAATAAGATTTTAATTATTTTTAAATGGGAGAATTAAATATTTTGATTCAAAAAGGGTCCTTTTTTTTTAAACCAATTTTAATTTGATTTAAGAAAAAAATATTTTTAGAATATTTTAAAATTTAATAAAAACATTCCAAATTTAAAAATCTCCTTTTTTTTTTTTTTTTTTTTTTTTTTTTTTTTTTTTTTCTTTCCAAAAATAATAAGAAAGAAATAACCTAAAATCATAAATTATTTTAAAATTATTGAAAACTTTTTTTTTAAAATATAATAGTTACTTTCTTTTTTTTTGAAAGAAATCCTTTCAGATTTTTCCTCACATTTTTTAAAAAAAAAAATAATCAAAAAAATCATAGCTTAACCTCCTCAGAGTTATTAAAAAAAAATATTTAATTATTTAAATTTTTAATTGATTTTCTCCACTATGAATCTTTCAAAAAGATTTGAATAAATTTTAGAATATTTATTTTTGAAAGTGTTTTTCCAATTATTAAAAACTTATTAATAAAAGAATTTGGTTTTATTTCCCAAGTTATTTTTGAATAATTTTAAAGTTATTAGTGATATAAGTTACTCTTTGGGACTTTTATATTAATCAAAAAGGTACCCAGAAGAATATTGATGTAGTTTTATCTACCTTTTTAAAGAAATAAATGGTGTTAATGCATAAGGGTATGATCCATCTTGATTTGATAATTATTAATCATTAATTAATGTGATTTCATTACAAATTCTATAAGAGGTGAGGAATTTAAGAGTAAAGTAATTCACAAAACAATGATGATAAGGAATTCAATACCAGTGAAGCCATTAGTATAGATCTCAACAATAGAAAGAGTTCAGTATTTTAATCATCTTTATAAAGATAATTATAAAAGGAATGAGTGAGGAATTCAATTTTAGGATCATCAATGTTATTCAGTGAAAGGCTATTCATATGCGCAAGAAGTAGTCACACATGCTGTGTAATCTTTCATGACTCTTGAATTAAATAAATTTTTGAGGAAGAGATTATAATTTCTTTTTTTAAATATAAAACCTAAATCAAATAGGATATTTAATTTTACCTAGGTATTATTTCACTGATATATTAAGAAATTGATTCAAAAAGATTAGCTAAGGGTTAGAATTGACTTTACAAAAAACATAAGCTTTAATTGAACATTTTTATACTAATCTGAATAATACTAAATATAATTTTACAAATTATAAATCAAATATACCTTATACAATTTAACAATTCTTGAAAACAGTCAGTAAAATTCTTTTGTAGAACAAATAAATTTCAAGTTAGGAAATAAAAATTAATCATACTTTGGTTCTGAACAGAATTTTCACAAAAATGGTAAATAAAGTCAGAAATATATAGCCAAACAAGCAAAAGGGAATAAATTTGAGCTAAGGAAATTTTTTTAAGTTAAACTAAATTCCTAATTTCAATTTTTTTTTGTTATATCATTTAAAAATTAGAATAATTAAGTTACTTTTCAAAATTAATCTACTCCTTGTGAAAAGAAAGATTTTTAGTGGATTGAACTCTCATTTTTTTTTATTAAAAAGGAAATTAATAAACAGAATTTGGAAAAGGATATACCAAAGAAATACCCTAAAAGAAGGTATGGCTATGTATCTAAATTGTATATGAAGCAAAATTTGCAGATTACCACACTTTATTTGAAACAAACATACCATAGATATCTATAAGATCCTTCATATAAGAATAACAAGTAGACTTAAAAAACTTCTAATGAATAATAATGCTCTAATCATCTCTCATGAGATAGTGAGATTGAATTTATTAATTCAATGAATTATCATTTCATTAGAGAATGGGTCAAATATGAAGTTAATTGAGTTCCAACATGAGATTAAAACTTTGCACCAAGAATTGAATTAATAGCTCATAATATTGTAGAAAGGTAGTAATTACTCTTGGTGTACCATATTTGTATTCCTTAGATTGATTGAGTAATTCTCTATCAAATTAAGTTTGGAATTGAAAATATCAACCAGAAGTCAAAAATAGAAATAAGTATTAAATAGCTTTCCTGAATCATAAGTTTTTATACAATTTTCATTTTTGGTTGGAGTTCCTTGTTAAAAAGAATCCAGATAATCTACAATTATTAGTATCCTTTTCCCCAAAGATTCTTTGAAAACCAAGGAAATAACATGAAATTTATTAAGTTGGAAAAAATTTCCATTTTTCCAAGAAAATAAAATTTATTAATTTAATTTCAAGTTTTATTAACACATTAAAATTCCCTTATTAATTTTCACTAGCAATAGAAATAATACAATTAAGATCTCAAAACTAACTTATTGAGTTCCAGAAGAGGTCTTCTATAGAAGCACCAGAGTTATAGTATGTGAGTGTTTCAAAAAAAGATTAATTTGTGATGAGATTTAAGGCTTGTGGGATCAATTTGGTGAGCCAAAAATGAAAGCTAGGAGATAGAATTATATTTTTGATTTCCATGAGTTTATTCTAATACTTCAACTGTTAGATTCAGGTAGTTCAAAGAGTATTTGTATCAAATTGATCTTGTACTTATAATACAGACTTTTAGACACAGAGGTGATGGTATTGTGACATGGAAACTTGAAGTGTAAAGGAAGGTATTATAGGTATTATTGTAAGATACCACCTGTCACAGGAGCTCTTCAAAGTGAAGAGGGCCTGGCACTAAGTTAACTGGGACTCACTTATGGAGGGCTCAAGGATTGGAATAAGAATGGGTACACTTAAGAGTTTAATAAACATAAGATTTCTAAGTAAATAAATATAAAAAAGAGCAGAAACAAAGAGTAAGAGTGAGGAATAAAAGAGCCAACCACAATCAAGTCCAAGTCCACTGTTTCAACCTGTCAGAAAGAAAGAGAGGGGTTAATAAGGATATGGCCACCACAACTCATACTGAACAGGTGAGAAGAAATGAAAAGACTAACTTAATGCCAACAAATATAATAATCAGAAATAAGAGTAATAATATTCATTAAATAATAAATAAGCTATATTAATTAACTGGGAAAAAAATCACCAGAGGGAGGAAGAGGGGCTGGTATATGTGAGAATCCACCAGCCCTGATCCAAGGAGTTAATTTTATTGAGAGGAATCTTGGTTTGAATTTATTTGGATAATACAGTCCCTGTATGGATGTGCAGGGTCTGTACAAGAGGTGTGGTGGAGTTGGGTGATTATACAGTTTAAGAATTTTGTATCCAAAAATGTATTTAGTGAATCAAGCCTGTACAAGTGTTGACAGGCTATATTGATGAACCAAGCTGTATGCATGTCTCAGAAAGAAGATTTTCTGAAACTGATTTCTGATATACATACTAGATTTTATGGCTTCATGAGTTTGAGTGGGTTTAAGGTTGAATACCCTTACCACTGATAGTGGCTGTGACAGTATACCCCTCTTGAAACTGGTGGGCTCCTGAAAACCATAATATCCCACAACTCTTGAGTGTAATCCCCAATTCTCCCCAAATTTTCTAAAATCTTTTATTCTTAAGTTCTTTTTCTCTTTATCATTATCCTGAAAATCTTTCCTTAAATCCTCCTTGTTCTTTCTTCCTTTCATCACAATAAATCTTCTTCATTAAGTGAGTGATTATTCTTTCTTGAGTTATTTCCTGCTTGAATCAAGTGGGGTTGGTGGCCATGGGCTAAGTCCCAAAATGGAGGCCACCATCACCTCCAACTTGAAAAATGGTGGAGGATGGCTATATCAATGACTATCCACCCCCAAGAATAGTTCATAAAGTGTTTGAGGCCTTTTTTTGCACCAATTTCTTCAACATGCATATCTGAGAAGGGGGATTTTCCCCATTATTCTTGAATAAATGGGCCCAAATGGCCTTTTGAGGTCATTTGGGTCCATTTTGGCTCTTTTTGGTCTATGCCATACCATGTCAAAATCTCTTGAAACTTGGGATTTGGCAATTTATGGCCATTTCTCACCCTTTGGGTTATTTTTTATTTTCACGGCCCACAGCCCACAGTATGTGGGGGCAGTTTGAAGTCTCCCAGGGCCATTTTGGCCCCCTGGGCCCAATTTTGAAGGGGTTACCAGGGGGCAAAGGATATTGATGATGACCAAATTGGCCCATATGACTTGGAACTGCTGAGACCAGTCCATGACATTAAAGAGGGGAACTTCCCAGGATTTGAAGGGAGGTCCAGCCTTTCTGAATGTCCCACAATTGCATTGGGGGGGCCATAATTGAACATGGCCCCAGAACCTTGATGTAATTCAGAAATTTAATATGCATATCTGACACCCTTGACCCTTTTGCTTCCAAAAAATTTAGAAATGAGTTCTAAACTGACTGAACTCACTGAATCTTCCCCTTATTTTCTGCCACCATCTTTAGTCAGCTGGGTTCCCCTTGGTCAATGGCTTCTCCAGGCCATTTTGATCCTTCCCAAACTTATGATGGGTACAAGGCAGTGAAATTTCTTTATCATTCCTGTACTGAATGCTTGAATGAGGGGAAACAGCTATTCCAGCCTTATAGCCCCCATTATTCTAAGTTCCATTGCTGTTTTGTTGGGAAGAAACCTTGTCAATGTCCAGGGGCTCCAATTTACAAAATCAGGTGGTATTTGTAGAGCAAGAAGAATGGCCCTTTTGGTAGAGAGCTCCCAGCCCTGATGGTACTTCAGGATATTCCAACTGTATGTGTGGTGGTGTTCTTGATTTATTGTGATACTGATATCTTGTATTAGTGACTGGTTCCAGGAAGAGGGATGTGGCTAGGTGGACCAATGTTAGAGGGCCTGTTGCTGTTGGTGGTAGGCCTATTTATTCTAGTTCAGAGGTTCCCATTTCAAGGATCAACAGCCAAGGTGTGGTGAAGCAAATGAGAAGGATTTCCAATTCACCCACTGATCCCAATGCTGAAGGTAGTGATGAGCTAGATGGTGAAGAAGCTGAGGTGGTACCTAACTCTATTGGCCACCAATCCAGTACTTCACCTTCCCAAACTTCTTCCAAAAGATTTTAAAGTCAAGTAATACCAAGTACCCCCAGAAGCTTCCAACCTTTTATTTCCACCATTCCATCTTCTATTCCTCCCCCTTCACAAAATCCTTCCACTGACAGACCTGACCTTGTTTCAAAAGTGAGGCTATCACCTATCCCAGAGCCCAGAAATTCTCCAATGGTCACCTCCCAACAACTACAACCTGTGGCCAGCTCCAGCAGAAGAAGAGAGGATCAATTTCCTTTACCGTTTCCTGATTCCCAAGCTGTTAAGCAAAGAGAAAATTGGAATATTTGGGTTAACAGAGAAGATCCCAATATGGAAAATGATGGTAAAGATTCTGTGGCCAGGTTGCTTAGAAGAGTTGACAGAAATAGTAGGGAGGTGATTAATTATGCTAATGATAGGATGATTCCTAGTACTGATTCTGAGGAGATGGCTGCTAAATTTGCATGGTATGAAGAGGAATTTATTAATGATTTTCAGGGAGCCTTTGATGATTTGGGTAAATATAACTAGTTTTATTTTCCTTGTTTGTGTTTGGTTTGGATTTTATCCCCACTCTTATACATACTAAAATTAAACAATAAATGGAACCTCCCAATACATGATATGGGAGGAGATGCTTCTGCTTTATAAAAGAAATAAAAAGAAACAAGAATTATACAAGTAAAGAAAGAAAATAAATCAATAGAAAAAGAGAGTAAAGGAAAAGAAAAAAATAAAGAAACTTCTGAGAGGTGTCCTTCTTGGAGTGAGTTGCTTGAGTTTTGGACATATATTTTCCTATAATATAACCAAGAATTTGTTGCTCACAGAGTGGCAAAGGTGTTTCTTACAAGAAGTAGAAACCCTCAGAGATGCATACCAGGAGATGAAAATTACTTTTATAACTTCCACTCCCCACCAAGCACCATACAGAACAGGAAAAAATTTTCCAAAAATTAACTTTGAGTTAAAGAATGTCTTGAATAATGATGAATGGCATTTTTTTCCATAAATGGAATTGAGTTCAAGAATGTCTTGAATAATGATAAATGGAATAAGAAAATAGAAAGGAAACAAAGGAGGAATTTGGCCATATCTTGATAAAAGGTCAAAATTTGAGGGTATTGATGCTGCAAGGCCTTCTAAACCTGTCCAAGGAATTTGAAAAGTGCTCACAAAGTGGCAAAGGTTATTTTTACAACATATTTGGGTAAAATAACCCCTTAAAGGTGCATGCCAGGAGAGGAACTTACATTAATAACTTCTACTCCCAACCAGGTACCATAAAATCAAACTCTTGAGGTATTTGGGCCAGGCTTGTCAGGGTACAAAGTGCAGGAATCCTTGACAAGGTCTGGTGAGCTGGTAGGGTTGGAAGCTGTTTCCCAAGCCGTTATTCCTGGGTATTCACTGAATCCTTTCCACTATACAAGATACCATAATTTACCTCTCTTGAGTTTTGAGTCTAGAACCTGAGCCACTTCCCATTCTTCCTTCTCCTCCACTGAAAATGGTGGTGGTGGGAATTGATGTCAGTTTGGGATAGTTGATTGCTTGACTGGTTCTAATAAGGACACATGGAGCACAGGGTGAAATGACTTCCATTGTTGAGGCAACTTGAGGTGATAGGCATGGCTTCCAATACTCTTCAAGAATTCAAAGGGTCCCAACCATCTCTCTGGAATTTTATTGGTTGGTCTTGTAGAATTGATACTCTTTGAGGCCAGCCATACTTTTTCCCCAGGTTGGAAATCATGTGGAATTGTCCTATTTCTATCTGCATAATTCTTAAATAGCCTTATTTCTGACTCTAATTCTTATTTTAATACTTGCTGTACTGATTGGAGTTTATTTTATAACTTTCCAGCAGGTGAGTCTTCAGAAATTTGAAGTGAATCAAAGCTGTGATTTCTTCCATAAATGGTGAAAAAAGGTGATTCCTTAGTTGATGAATGTTCTGAATTATTATAGGAAAATTCAGCCAGAGGGAGCCAGATGTGCCAGTCATCTTGATGGTAACTGACATACATCCAAAGATACTGTTCTAGAATATGATTTACCATCACTGTCTGTCCATATGTTTTAGGGTGGAAAGAAGTTGAAAGATCTCTTCATATCTTGAGCTGCTGACATAATTGGGTCCAGAATGATGAAACAAATAATGAACCTCTATCAATAACAATAATTAATGGAAAGAAATTCTTGGAAAAGATGTGAATAATGAAGATTTGAGCTAAGTCCAAGGCAGTAAGGGTTGAGTAAGTTGGAATGAATATTTCCATTTTTGAGAATATGTCCACAACTATTGAAATTGATTCAAAGTTGTTGGACAGAGGAAATTGAGTGATAAAGTCAATTGATAAGAAATTTGAAGAGTCTTGATTAATCAAAATTTCTTATAATGAATGTTCTTGTTTCTTAAACATTTCTGACATGAGGACACATATTCCTTGATTATTTGATTCATGCCAGCCCTGTAAAAATACCTCTTGATGAGCTTGAGGGTATTCTCCTGGCCAGGATGGCCAGCCAATGGTGAGTCATGATGCTTTTGAAGGATGTCCATTCGAAATCCTTGATTTCTTGGAATTACCACTATATCTTTGAATAACAGTAGCTTGGCTTGAGGTTTAAGAGAATAATATGGAACTGATTCACCTCTTGATAGTTTCTTGAGTACTGATTTATAATCTTTGTCTCTCTATACTTCTTTTTGAATCTTGTCAACCAGATCTTAGAATATTTATACTTTGATTAAAAAGAATCTTTCTTCTTGAATTCCATCTTGCTTAAGAATTTGATGAAAATTTTTAGGATTATTGTCAATTAATTCTACCCACCTCTCTGAGTGCACATTTTCCCAACATGACAAGGAATCTGGTAAAGTAGCCAGTTGTTTTGGGCAGTAAGTGATGGTAAAATAAAACTCAGAGAGAAATACAGACCAGTGGTGTGGGAACTCCTTTTTGTGTGGAATAAAATAAGGCAGTACCTGGAGGGGGAAATTATTGGTAAGTCTGTTTTGCATTTCAGAATTTTCCAATAATCATGGGTGCTAAGGTGTATTAGCTGCCCCTCTAAATAGTACTGAATATTCAGCCCACAGAGAATCACAAAATAAATTAGTATTTGTGGCTTTGAAAGATAGAGAAGACTTATCAGAAGTCTCTAAATCAGAGCTATCAATAACACTACAGTATCAACTCTGATTTAAAACTAAAATTTCCAATAAGAGACAGACTAAGATTTTTTGTTATTTTAATAAAAGTAATGATAATATACTTTTTTCTGGCTTGATGTTATTTTAATAAAACTAATAAGAATTTTTTTTATTTGGTTTTATGTTGATTATAATGATTTTTTTATATTAATACTAATAATAAGACTACTAGATTTTCTTCTTTTAATATTTTTAATATTGAGTTTATAGCACTACTTCTTCTCTTTTACTAATACTAGGCTTCTGAGCAAAGCTACTAAGATTTTAACTAAGGTTATACTACTATTCTTTTAATAATGCTAAGCTACTGAGCTTTTCACCATGGATATACTACTATTCTTCAATAATACTAAGCTACTGAGCAAGGCTACTGAGATTTTCACAACCAAAGCACTGCTGCTACTCTGGAAATCCTGCTAGTTCAGGGATGGTGGTGATCCTGGATAATGGGAACTTGTTTCATTATTCTGGAAAAAATGAGGGAGAGAGGTCCTCTATTTATAGCTTTTGGGGCTCCATAGAGCTTCTCAAAACAGGGTACTTAAAAAAAATCATATCTGAGAGGTTTTAGCTGGTGAGATGTGTAGTTTTGGTTTTGCAATGTGAAATGGGCTCCAAGTTCTTACTAATGAGATTGAGTTATCACCACAATTGGTAATTATAGGTATGCAACTGGAATTGACTTGAATTCTGACCAATCAGATGGTATTATTATTTTGTTAGACTTTTGAAATGAATTCTGACCAATGAGATTAATTTATCATGTCAATTTTTAATTTTATTTCTGACCAATCAAATCATGTTCTGATAGGTTTTGAATAATTTGTGGTTTGTTTTTGAAAGGATTAGTCAGCTTCTGTGCAATTTCTATCCATTTTTATGTCCAGCTTATGGGTTGGGTTAAAAATAATTATCTGTTTTCTTCCAAAAAGATTTTATTCTTGTGTTCTGCTTTTGTTTTCTATTCTTCTTGAAACTTCCACAAAAAACCAATTTTGAAACTGCCCTCACTCTGGCTTGAACCAGTTACATGACCAATCCAAAGGTGAACAGCTCCTCCTTGTCAACTGACACAATGTGCAGACCTATGTTGTATTCTCTGCAACAATGATCAGTCGTTTCTTTGCAGATTCTTGATTCTAAAGCATGGATTTTACCATTGTAAATGTTTCTCAGAAATGAGAGAGAAATACAAATGCATTCTATAATGTAGAACAACGATTTGAAACTGTGTAATTTTTCTCCTTACTGTACAAAACTTAGATTTTCTCCCATTCCTTTGATTTCATTTTAACCAAAAATAAAACATCAAGGCACTAAAACAGACATTAGTTTTTGTTTTTTATTATATTTCTGCTGAAAGGAAGGGATTTTCTCGCAGCTTATGCATGTTTTCAAAAATATAGATACCATCTCCATTAAATTTCACCCAAAAGAAATTTATCAGAGAAATAATATCAGTAATTAATGCTATAAAAGAAGAACAGCATAAAGAATTGGCAGGTTAATTAGAAGTAAATACCTTTTGAATGAATTCCAAAAACAATTGCTTGATGATACTTGTAAGACAGTTAATAATTGACTTTTTATTGTGCTGTGATTTTCACTATTAGGTGAGGATGGGATAGGCTTCAAAAGCATTGTGAGTCAATGATTACTTGGTGCAAATTTTTAATCAAGAAATCAGAAACAAGCACTCACTTTATTTTTTTCCAGAAGTCCTAATTATAATAATCCTTTTGCAAATCTTCTATCACAAAATTGGAGTTTCACCTTTTGATTTTGTGAACTCACTGATTTGATAAATTCAATCATTTCTTCCAAGGCTGAGCTTTGATGGTGGGGTTTTTTTCCAGGACAATTCATGAAGCCTTCTAAAAAAATGATGAAATGAATTATTATATATATATTATTTTTTAAGGCTAGAAGGTAGATGAATAGGATCAGATGAGCAATTAGCAATACAGAAGAAAAGACTTGTGCTTTAAGATCTAGCAGAAATGAGAATGCAAAGAAAAACAGGATATAATGTATTGTTGAAAAAGAAGGGATATGTGAAATAAATTATAAGATTTATTATGATTATTTTGAAGAGCATTAGAATCACTTCTAGATCAGATTCCTAAAAATTTGAGTAAAAAAATAACTTTGGAAGAAAATTAATTGGAGGAAGTGGTTGATAAATTCAGGATCAAATACTAGATGCAACTTTAACATTGAAAGAAATGTTTGAACCAGATGATTTTGGGCTCTGACTGAGGCCATGATTTTCTGCTGAGCATAAACAAAGGCCATCATCATACATGGATGGATCTTGTGGGAAAATGATTAGTCCACGAATTGAATGGGATTTGAGCTCAAGGAAGTTCAAGCTTTCCATTATGAAGTGAGTTTCTTGCTTAATAGATTTAAAAATAAGTGGCAGCAGGTATTTAGTGAACAAAGATGAGTGATCTGACAGCTTGATAATTTTTATTAAGAGAAAGGAAATTGAAATTCATGTTAATGTCTGAGTGCATTGATGATCTAAATCAGTGGTTCCACTGAGAAAAACAGCCCATGCATTTAGGTTTCCTTTGTGCAAGATCTTAAAGAATTTCTAATCACTACACTTTTTTACTAATTGATTTGTTCATGTATTTTTATTTATACTTTAATTAAAACATCTCATTCTGGAGCCAATGGTCTTTTAATATCAAAATATTTCTTCAGAACTCACCTTCCATCTAAAAAATGGATCCTGACAATCATTCTAGATCATCAGAATCCCCCAGAATGTTGAATCTCATATCACCTTTCCCCCTACACTTATAGAAAACCTTCAAAAAAAACCTATCTAATAAGGATGCAATGATATTTAATCTCCTCCAGTGTGTACAAGAAATGGAAATTTAAATAAGAAGCAAGGAATTGAATTCTCAAAACTTGGATTTGCCTTCCATAAAGCAACTGCATTTATCCACAGAAAGCTCAAAGTCAAATGTGAAAATTTTGGTGAAGAAAAAAACCAAGAAAACAGCAACAATCAAAAAGAAGGCCTTTTCAAAGAAATCATCAACCAAAAGGAAAAGTCCATATCAAATGATCACAAGTGATCACCATGCTGGCTTTGAAAATACAAAGGTGAGCTGGGTTTTTATTTTGAACTTATTTCAGCCTATTGAGGAATAATTCAATTCTTTACAGGAGGATTTTTACACGCACATACAGCTTCTCTGGGGTATGATTGAGAAGGAAGCTGTTCCAACATCCCCACATCCGGAACAACTATCCATATTTTCTCAACTATTTTCAAATTCAGAACAATTTGAATAAGCTATAACTAATGACATACCTGCATTAGTCCCACTAGATGCAATCAAAACTTTTTGTGGACTTCAGGGTCAGAGAACAAAGGTTGGAAAAACCTTTATTAACTTATCTGAGTTCATGATTTGATATTTGCAAGTTTCATTATCAAAATTAGAAATAATTAGGGGGGCTCCAAATATTGATGAACAGCCTGACTCATTGTATAATGAAGCATGTCAGATTAGCGCATTGAAGACCTTCAGAAAGCTTGTTATTGGTTGAGCCTATGTCTTTATGAATATCAGAATGGGGTATGTTAATGATCTTGATCTATTGACAAAAACCTATGATCATTATGTCCGTTTCTATATGGCTTTAATTTATCGTGAAGAAGTAAATGAAAAGGGAACCCATAGGAAAAAGAAAGAGAGGGATGCACTCCAGAAAGTTCGTGAAAGGGTAAGCTTTAAAAATTCATAAAAAATAACAATGATATCAATAATCTATCAGCCTTCTTGATGTAGTTATGAGATCTATGATACAAGTTTGCAATTAGCAATGATTTCCCAAAGCAATACCAGAGGATATTGAAACCAGTGCAAGCAAATAGTGATGAATAATTCTATGCAAAAAAAAGAAATTTACATATATCAAATACTCCCTTTCAGATCAGAATCAGCCAACATCTTCATATGTAAACTGGATGAAAAAATCAAAAACACAAACAACATAATGGAGAGTTCATCAAATCAGAGAAAGTGAGTGCACATCAAGGAACCACCAATGAAAAGCTTCCCCAAAGCTCCAAAAGGACTTCCTTTGGACTTTTACGATCCCAAATTGTTAAACTCAAAACTTCCTTCCCAGAGAAAAAATTTGGCTGATATTGCAAATGTTGAATTCCTTAACAATCCAACTGACTCACTTGAGTTCAAAGATGAAAACAAAAGACTTGGTGATAGAAGTTTTACCAACAGGAACTGGGATATTTCAACAAAGAAATCCAATCTGGACTTTCTTGTTCAACCAGAATCAGACTCTGATGAGCAATCAACTGATGCCAAGACAAGTTATGGAGAGAGTATAAGTATTGAAATAACAGATCAGGAAGACAATGAGGAAAAAGGAATTAATGAAGGCCAAGAAAAATTGCAAAACAGTAAAAAGGGAAAGTAACAAAGCACTGATAGTGACTATGGTGAATCTAATGAAGATGCTATGGATATTGAAAGCACAAGGCAAGGTGGTTATGTGGGAGGACTAACAGAGGAAGAATGAAATTCATGGCAGTAACTTACATAAATTGAAAATAGCCATTCTTATATTTTAGCTAGTTTTTATAGCTTCATTATCTTTTAAATTTGTTGTAAATAGATGTCTGATTATTAAGTGTACATGTTTTGGAAATGATTACTTTGGTTTCATATGTTTAAGTGTTCAATTTCCCTTTTAGTGAAGTTATTCCTGCTTTGCATTTACATTTTAAGTAAAATATTTATAATAAAGATAATGGGTTGAAATATATATAGCGTTTTATTCAATTAGTCAAAAATATAAGTTCAAAAAAAACCAAAATCAATTCATTTTAATTTTATATAATAATCTTGATGAAGAAAAAATGGTGGTGAAATCATGAATTATTTTAAGTGCATTAGATTTGAGTCTTATTGTTTAAAAAAAAGTGAAAAACCTCAAAACTGATTGGAAATCAATATGAAATATTTGTCTCAATTTAAATGATCTAATTATGATTCAATTTTCACAATCTGTCCAAGCCATATTAGCAAGTGGGAATAGATGTACTTTTTTCAAAAGGCTTGAGATATAGCTTGAAAATTTAAGCATAATAGCCAAATTCTCTCACAGAAAATTACCAAATCAAAAAATCTAAACTTTCAATTCTTTTAAAACAGTCTCTAAGCTCGTCAAGTTTTAAAGATCAGTTAGACATCCAGCATCTACTCAAACTATCTCAAAACAAAACTCTTCTACATTGGACAATGATGATATGATATTTATAAGCATTCATTAATTAAATGTTATCAAATTTAACATTTCATTTCTTTCTGATCCAAATATTATTTAGAATGTCCAAATTGGTTTCAAAAACATTGATTGACTAAAAGAATTAGAAAGAATCAACTAATTCCTCAAATTCATTCACCAAAAATCAATATTATGATAATCATGGAAGTCAAATTCTTGCTTTTTCATACAAAAAAAATCATTTCAGCAGAAACTATTGTAAGGAGGTTCACTAGATATTCTATATTTTTTCAAATTTAAAACAACTAAATTGATTTAATCTATTTCCATTTCAACTTATTCATCAAAATGAGATTTCTTTAGTATTGAAGCTATTGGTTTTAAAAGGAATGTAGGCCTAATTTGGACCAATGCCCATGCAGGGAGTGATCGGTAGGCCACAGGCATTACTGAATTTGCATAAATGAAAGCCTCACCAGAAAAGTAGACCTGAACCAAATTCAACTTGTCAAAAAAAACCATTAAACTGAAATCCAATTTGACTTTCTTTCCACAAACTACTTTGATTAAAATTAAATTTTTGTCTGTCAACTCAAAAATATCTACTACTTTACCATAACACTTTTTTTATCCACAAAGTACTCAATAATATTATTTGGAGACCTTTTTAATACCAACCATCCTCCATGACAGGTCAATGATCCTACTTTTTGAGCTTCATTCAGTAATATTGTTGCACTTTCTGGATGTGGAATCCAGTGATAGGGTCGTAGCTCAGGTTCTTTCTTTTGACATAACCTCCAGATTCGATCATAGTCACTCATTAAAATTTGAAATATTTGAAAGCTACAATTCTTTCTTTTCTTGATTTTTACACAGTCCAACCCATCACTGACTTCAAATCGTTAAATTTCACACAATTGCTTTAACAGTGAAATACCAAAATTCTCTTCAAAAGGAAAGCCAAAGACAAAGTAATCAACACATTTCCAATTCTCAAAATATAAAAACAACATACTTGAGCTCAAATTAGTATCAAGTTTTTGCAACTTTCCAATAAGCCTCTCTCCAGGAAATTCCGAAATTGTCAGTAAAGGCCCCCACCATATCATTTGGTCAGGTATGTGAAGAGTGTTGTGATGATTTGGAAGAAACTTGTGATTTGAAAAAATAATCTTGGATGTTTTTGTGTATGTTTTTTAGTACTTTTGGAAACTGATTGGATAATCATTTGTATAGGATTTCAAGCTGATTATACTGGTGCATCCAATTAAACAACACAGATTCTTGAGGACCAATTGATATCAAACCATATTTTAATCAAACAATTGAAATTTCACCAAGGTTTCTATGAAGGCCAATGGCAGATGAATGGAAAATAAAGAATTCCATTCACTAGCATTGAGCTTCCCATTCTGTGCAGTACCCACCCATTTTGGCATTGGAGTTACTCCTTTTGGAACAACTACTTCTCCAATTTCCTGAAGCAACAATTTCTTGAATTAATAACTGAAAAAATTGCCTTAAAGCTTTTCTTCAGCTTCTATTATTGGACCATCTTTTCTATTGTTACGTGTTTCACCCACACTTTTCTTTTTCATAAATTCACTGATCCCCCAACGGAATCGAAAATTGTGCTGTAAGACACCTTCATACCAGTTATGCATTATTCCAAGCCCTGCATTTTTTACTGGATTCCAGTATGGAAGCCAATTCAACTCAGACCACCTTATCCCAGTTCTTTTAACTAATCTTTCACACCCGTTAAGTTCTTTGCCATACCATCTCTATGAAAATGCTAGTGTATCCTCTTTTCTTTGGGGGTGGGAAATTTTCATCTGACCCATATCGCTTTTGTTTATATTGCACCATGAGCAGGGTTTTGTTGCTGAATGCAATGAGAATACTGCTACTTTGTCAGTAGCAACAATGTCTCCAATCAAGGCACCAAGACAGACGGAAATTTTTTTTCCAAGAGGGAATTTATGTGTTGGTATCTTTTTAGGTTTATTTGGCTCTAGTAAGTCCTCCACCAAAGGCTTTAAGACATTTTGAATTATAATCATGTTTGGCTGATTTGGTTCAGGAATTATTCCTGCAATAAATGTGTATTGGTGTTTATTTTGTATGGATGGTAGAAGGTTTAAGCATGTCAAAGCAAGAATTCCTAGTGAGCTCTTCTTTGGAGAAATTTTGTTCCCCAAAGGATTAAACCAATGAACAAAGAGTGAAAATGAAAGACAAAGTGAGTCATCATTTCTATACATGTCACTGTTTAAGCTGCTCCATGCAGCTGAATTACATTAATCAACTACATCTTCTGAGTTTGTAACCAAGCCCTGTGGCTACTCCTTAATCAACAATTCAACTTAAGGTAAGAATAAAAACCAGTGTAGCCACTCTGAAAACCTTTGACTGACAAATGCACTTATTGGTTTTTTGGACATATATGGTTTTTTTCTGTGCCATTTTTGTTTTGGAAGATTGTGTAGACCTGTTCAATCAATAGCTGATCCAATGGCTCAAAAAAGTGAGGATTTTGGAGTGGCTTGGTATGTGCATTCTGATGGTGCAAATTTGATGTCATAAAGAGAATAGCAGGCTTGAAAACAAAGCTAATATTGAAGTTTTGCATCCAGCTTTAGGGATTTCATGATTGTCCGAAGATCCTTTGGGAGTTTCTTTTCTAGCTCAATTGTTGGTGGATGCTTGCTGTAACTATTGATTATGTAATGCAGGAACTGTATGGCTTTTTGACATTTTTTCTGACTAAGGCCACAAATAAGATACAGCCATGAAATAAAAAAAAGACAAAATCTATAGAAATAATCTTATGGTTAGCCTATATTGTTTTTAAACCATAAATACAACTAGACATTACTCATCATAGTTATTTGTACTGCAAGGCTCATACAATTGGTAATCTGATTCCTGTGAATCAACAGTGGCTTGGGTTTCACTCTTCTCATACAATTTTTTGTGTCTTCTAATAAGGTCAGGAATTAGGTCCTGCAGAATTCCCACAAGTTTGTTTTCCATACTTTGATTGATAAGCTCTCTATTTTTCTCCAATGTCTTTGGTGTGTACTAGGATGTACCCACATCCCATGATGGCGTATACCTGATTCATCAATAAATGTATAATGAATAAATTTGGGGCAAGTGCAGAGATCTTGTTCAGGTTTCATTTTGAGCTTCGAGGTGACTAGAGATACTATAAAATTAGACAATAAGTAAAAAAAAAACAAGCCAAAGATTAAAATAAAAAAGCTGGATTGTGAGACCAAAACATCAAAATATTCATTCACAGGAAAGGGTAATTTATCCCTTTAAACCATCTTCTGGTATGCTGAGGACTGAACATACAGGGGAGCCAAAAACTGAGCCATACAGTTTGGCATCATTGTTTTCTCCAAAAATAGCCAAAACATGAGGTATACGACGGTGCATTGCTCCCCAAAGAATGACACGGTTTTGCTCATGGTGTGAGACAAACAGGTTTTCTTTTTCTCTTTTCTTCATGAATTGTAACTGTGTCTGTAGTAATAACTTATTTTCACCTTTCTATTAATCTTCAAAATATTGGATATATTTAATTCTATTTTCTTCATTTTTCTGGTAAGCTTGAAACTGATACTAAAGGTATGGAATACCACAGCCCCCTATCCATTTAATTCTATCCCCAGCATTCCAGTAGAGAAGCTTGCAAATATCATTCATATTGATTTTGTTGTTCAATTTCTTCTTACTCCAAAAATGGAATATTCAGCTTCAATTTCCTTCCTGCTTTCATTTCCCAACTCTGAAATTGATTGAACTATCTTTACTCTGGGATAAAACCTCTTGATGTGACTTGCTGCAAATTTTCTTGTTCCTCTAGTACCATCAATTTGTTACAGCTAATAAGATCCATAATTAATTTTATTGATAGCTCTATAAGATCCATTCCAATGGTTTTTGAAAATTAAACCCCACTGTGAGCTTATTGGTTTATTGTAAACTAATACCATGTCCCCTGGTTCAAGTGTATTTCTCAGTTTGTGTGCCATATTTTTGTTCAAATATTGAATTGATTAATGTCTCTTCTGCTGCTAATCCTGTTTCCTCTTTTTCTGCAATATGTATGGATATTTCTTGCAATAGCTCTTCTATTGTTGATATTATCTTTTTATTGAATATTCCTCTTTAATTTCACCTTAAAGTATTGATTATTCTATTATTCAATTTGGTTGTTACTTTTGATATCTTCATTTTTTTAATTTTCTTTTATTTCTTGATTTTACTTGCATATTTAGCCCTGTAGTTTGAGTCATACAAAGACTAATTTTGGCCTTACAGGAGCCACCCTGTAGTTTAAAGTCATAAAAGGACTAATTTTGCTGTCTGGGAACCACCCTGTAGTTTAAAGTCATACAAAGACTAATTTTGGCCTTAAGGTTGCTAAACTATAGTTTGTAGTCATAAGAAGACTGATTTTAGCCTTCAGGATGCTACCCTGCAGTTTAAAGTCATACAAGGAATAATTTTAGTCTTAAGGTGGCTACTTGGTAGCTTCAAGTCATAAAAAGACTAATTTAAGCCTTAAGGTTGCTACACTGTAGTTTAAAGTCATAAAAGGATTAAATTTAGCCTTCAGGTTTCTACCCTATAGTTTAAAGTCGTAAAAGTACTAATTTTAGCCTTAAGGTTTCTAAACTATAGTTTTAAGTCATAAAAAGACTAATTTTAGACTTAAGGTTGCTACCCTATGGTTTAAAATCATACCAGGAATAATTTTAGTCTTAAGGTTGCTACCTGGTAGCTTAAAGTTATAAAAAGACTAATTTAAGCCTTAAGGTTGCTTGTAAGGTGTGGATATGAAACTTCAATTAAAAAATCAAGTACTTTTCCTGTCCTCAAAATTTGTATAAGGTAAAAATCAATTAAAAATAGTGAGAAATATTATTTTTAAGAGAAAACACGCCAATTTTATTTCTTATAAATTTATTAGTATAAAGCAATAATATTATAAAGATTTATTATTTTACCAACAATAAAAATTTATCCAAAAATACTCTACAAGAGATATTTAAGGCTACAAAAGAAATTTCAATTGGAATTAATTGAGCAAAGAACTGCAAGCAATTAATTAAAGAACAAAGTCTTTAAAAAGAATATTAAAAAGAAAACATGCCCAAAAGTGACCAGAGTGAATTTGGAAACAAAGTGACAAAGTTAACAGTGATGAAAGATGCTTTAATTGACTTTTGGGGTGGTTCAGGGGTAAAAATGATTATAAGAGTTACAAACAATGATTATAATGAGTTTTTCACATGGGTAAAGGTTTAAAATGATTTAACAAAGGCGGTTGGAATCTTCTATTGATTGGTTTAACAGTTTTTAAACTAATTATAAAAGGAAAAGATTCTAACATGAAGAGAAAAGTGGGGCAAAGAAGACCTTCTTTTATAGCCATAAATTTTCTTACTCCAAAAGTACAATTTACTCTTGTCAGTTGTGAAAAACAGTCTTACAACAGAAAAACAAATTATGGCATCATTGAACCCTGGTTTAGACTAAAAAAGGGCTGGTTTAAGCCATTTTTAGCCATTTTAGACCTTTAAATCAGCCATTACTATAGCAATACCTGATCTAGAGCCTTCAAAACATGTCATAATGTGTTTAAGAGGCGTAAAAACCAGTTAAAACTGTTTTTAATAACATTGTTTTAACTTGAGGGTAGTTTTACCCTCTTGGAAGCAGTTAAAACCACCCTGGTTGGTATCAAAACCTCATCATCAATTGAGTCACAGACCCTGTGACTCAATTCCAGGCCAAAGGTAATGAACTTTTGCGTGGATTTGGACATCCCACACCAGTCAGAAAGGATTTTGGGGGTCTGGCTCCCCCTTAGAGCTAGAGTTCCTTTTCCCCCCAATTTTAATCTTTCCAATTTATTTTTTCCTTTAATTCCTCATCATGTATTATACTTGTAATTTACATATGTAATTTAATTGAATTGTACAGTAAAATACAGTAATAATTGATACCTCATATGTAAATCAAAGTTCACTTATGTAATACACGTGCACATTTTGACATTTCAATTGAATTCAATTGAAAATACTTCAATTCCTCATAACTTCTAAAATAAACACAACACCTCAATTTTAACAAAAAAATTGATGGTTAAAACCACATGTGGTGTGAATTAACTTAAAGTTTTGAGGATTTTCAATTTTTGTATTGAAAATACTGAAAACTTAATTTAAGCTTATTTAGAGTTGAGTTACAAAAATTTCATCCAGAGGTGACCCCACTTTTTCTCTTATGAGGAATCCAATGGTGTGATAATTTCTTTATGTTTACTTATTGGATAAAAAGCTATAATATATTTTATATAACGTTTTAGTAAAAATATCTTAATTTCACAATTTTTATTAAAAATTCATTTTTACTTAATTTTTACAAGTAAAAATATAATTTCATCATTTTAAATTTTATTGTAATTTAATTTTTAAATTATAATTGAATTTTAATTTTGAAATATAACTTTGTATTTATATTTCAATTTTTATTTTTATAATACAAATAAATTTATTTTATTTATATTGGTATCTTAATTTATCATTTGTGGCCTTTTGGGTATATGAAAATACCTCTAAGGCTCACATTCCCTCCCCCTAAAAAAAGAATATTACTTTGTAATATTGTTATTTCTATTATGTCTGAACCTTCTGAGAAGTTTAGTAGGCTCAGGTATGTCCTTTTCTGGAAACCATTCATCTTCACAAGTTGGGTCACTGTACCTAACAAGGTATTCCCTTACTTTGTTGGTTCTCAACTTTCTTTCTTTGAGAACTTTGGTAATTTTCTTACTACCAGATGGTTCAACAGTAGGTATAGCTTGGGGAATTTTATTCCTCAAGGGAAATTTTTCAGAATCACTAGATTTATATGGCTTTATCAAGCTCACTAGAAATGTAGGATTCTCAGTGCTAAGTTCTTCAGATAAGTCTACTTTGACAGCATTTTCTCCATGGAGGACCTTAATAACAAAAGGTCCTGCAAAGGAGTCTTTCAGCTTTTTAAATCCTTTGATGTTATTGAGGTTAGTGGTGGATACAAGAACTAAGTCCCCTACTTTGAAATCTGGAGTTTCATGTGATTTATCCCATTTGTCATTAGCATATGCAAAAGAGTCCTCCATGAACCTTACTGCATGTTTTCTACCTTTGTCTAGCATTCCCTTGAAGCTGGAAGCTGTGGGATGTATTTCAATCAAATCTTTCCTCAAGGAATCTTGGGGTAATTTGGGGTTCCATCCTTTTTCTAGGATAGCAGGAGTCAGATTGGTACTGGCATGTATTGATGTTTTATATGCTAATTCCAGTGCTGGCAACAGAGTACACCAATCATGGGTAAATCCATCACAATCTTTGAATTCAAAGCCATATGCACAAAATCTTCTTACCATGTCCTCTAAGGTTTGGATCATCCTTTCAGCCAGACCATCAGTTTGTGGGTGGTAGGCTGTAGAGAAAGACAGCTTAGTGCCAAATAATTGGTGAAGATTTTTCCATAGTGCTGAAGTGAATTTGGAATCCCTGTCACTAATGATATTTGTAAATATGCCAGTCCATGACACTACTCTATTCCATAACAGAAGAGCTGTATCCATGGCTGTATCATCTTTGTTACATGATAAAAAGATTGGAGTCTTACTGAATCTGTCTACAATCACTAGGAAAGCATTATAACTTCTGTCACCTCCTGGTGGTAGCCCAGTTACCCAGTCCATATGGACAATTTCCCAAGGTCTGCTTGGTTCTTGGATTTTTGTCATATTTCCAAGTCTCTTTCCAGTGGATTTATTTGCTTTTTGACATCTGTAACAGGTTTTGCAATACTCTGCAACATCTTTCTGCCACATTGGCCACCATATACAGGTTTTTACTTTTTCTCTTCTTCTGTCTTCAGACAGATGTCCTGAGAAGGGGCTGTCATGGCACTCTTTCAGTACAAGATTGATTAATGACCTGTCCACAACTGTCATGACACATGTGTGCTTGGTTCTGTGGTAAATTATACCATCCAGTAGGTGAAATCTTTCTTCATAATAATATTTCTTACATACTTCATCCAAGGCATGTATGAGAGAGCTGTCTTTACAGTATTTGTTAAGTAATTGGTACAAGATGCTACAATTCCTATCTTGA
This sequence comes from Austropuccinia psidii, assembly GCA_023105745.1. Taxonomy (NCBI): domain Eukaryota; kingdom Fungi; phylum Basidiomycota; class Pucciniomycetes; order Pucciniales; family Sphaerophragmiaceae; genus Austropuccinia; species Austropuccinia psidii. The sequence goes on from JALGQZ010000015.1 coordinate 27,085,307, forward strand.
GTGTAACTGTGTCTCACTTCTTTGAGAGAGGGTGTCCAAGTCTATAACAATTATTCCTTCTATTGGGATGTGTGGTGAAGCTTCTTCTGGAACATAAGCAGGATTATCAATATTATTTGGTAATGGCCATCTGCTTAGTCCATCTGCATTCTTATGAATATTCCCATCCTTATGAACAATAGTCATATTGCCTCTGTAATCTTGTATGGCTATGTGCCATCTGAGCATATTTCTGTTGGGTGTTTTCATGTTTAAAAGTGATTTGAAAGCTGTACAATCTGTCATCACCTCAAAAACACCTCCCTCTAAGAAGTAGTTCAGTTTTTCCAAGGCTCAGACAAGGCATAGACATTCCATTTTACTTGCTCCATATCTGGCTCCAGCTGGTTTGATTTTCCTGGATAGGAAACATATGGGTCCTTCTACAGGTTTATCATTTATGATCTGAACTTGGTGAAGTGCAGCACCCAGCCCATCCCCTGATGCATCAATATACAATTTAAAAGGAAACTTAAAGTCTTGCATCAGTAAGAGTGGAGCAGTGGTCAAGGCTTCTCTTAGAGACTCAAAAGCTTTGACTCTGTCAACAGTCATTTCAAATACTGTGTCTTTGTCGCACAATTTATAGAGTGGTCTTGCTATGGATGCAAAATCTTTAATGTGTTGCCTGTAATATCCTGCAAAACCTAAAAATGACTGAATTTCCTTTTTTTTCTGAGGCATGGGTTGTAGCAATACTGCTGCAACTTTGTTTTTGTCAATTCCAAGGGACAAACCAGATACAACATGTCCTAGTGCTTTGAGTTCTTTAAATCCAAAATGGCATTTATTCAAGGAGGTTTTCATGTTTAATGATTGAATTTTTGTCAAAACTCTGGACAGTCTGTACATGTTCTCTTCCCAAGTCTTGGAACAGACAATAATGTCATCAATGTAAATGATTAACAATCCCTCTGAAAGCTCTTCAGGCAAGATTTCATTCATCATTCTTTGGAAGTGTGAGGGTGCATTCTTGATACCAAAGGGAATTCTTGAATATTCATACACTTCAAAATGAACAATAATTCTCAAATAATTTCTTGCTCTTGGTGTCACCACATTTTGATGGAATCCTTTAAGGGCATCCATAGTGGTTATATAGACTGCTTGAGATATTTGGGTGAGGGCAATTTGGATTTTTGGTATTGGGTATCTGTCTGGAACAGTGTAAGTGTTCAGAGCTCTAAAGTCCCCAACCATTCTAGATTTTCCATTATGCCATGCCACTATGACTGGTGTGGTTATTTCTACTTCTTCATTGTGGCCTACTTTTCTTATTACACCAAGGTCCAGAAGTTCTTTGATATGAATTTCTAGAGCTTCTCTTGATTTTGGACTTGCTGGATATGCAGGTCTTCTTAAGAGTGGTGGATAAGGTCTCTCAATGTTAATAATGATGTCAACTTAATGACCAATATGTGCCCCTAGGGGTTTTTTATCTGAAGCAAATGCTTCTTTATGATTATATAAAAGACTAGAGAGTTCATTTTCTTGTGCATTAGTCAGATGAAGGCCTCCTTCAGCTTCATTTAGCTGTTCAGACTTGAATTTCTCTAACTCTAAGCTGACTGGTAATACTTTGTTCACTGTAATTTGTCTTGTAAATGGTAAAAAGGCAAATTTTTGGTGCTTATTGTCTCCAATAGTCAAGTATCTGTCTTTGTTGTTATGTAAATCTATCTGTCACAGGGGCTCTTCGAAGTGAAGAGGGCCTGGCACTCAGTAAACTGGGACTCACTTATGGAGGGCTCAAAGATAAGATAAGATGAGATACACTTAAGAGTGTTAAAGATAAATTGCTAAAGAATAAATATAAGAAAAAGCAGCAACAAAAGATAAGAGTAAAAGAATAGAAGAGCCAACCACAAACAAGTCCAAGTCCACTGTTTCAACCTATCAGAATGGAAAGAGAAGGGTTAATAAGGATATGGCCACCCAACTCATACTGTACAGGCAAAGAGAAAAAATGCAAAGACTAACTTAAAATTAAATAATTATAATACCCAAAATAAGGGTAAGAATAATTATGAAATGATAAATAAACTAAATTAATTAACTGGGGAAAAGTCCCCAGGGGGGAGAAAGAGGGGCTGGTATATGTGAGAATCACCAGCCCTGATCCAGAGGAAGAATTTTCATGAGAATAATTGATGATTGAATTGAGTCTGGCCAATACAGGTCCTGTACAGCTGTACAGAACCTGTACAAGAGGTGTGGTGTATTTGAGTGATCATACAGTTCCATACTGGTGTATTGAAACTGTATTGGGTGAATCCAACCTGTACAGGTATTGACAGGCTGTATTGATGTACCAAGCTGTATGCATGTTTCAGAATGAAGATTGCTGAAACTGACTGCTGATGCAGATACTGGATTTGCTGATTTGAGGTGTTTGAGTGGGTGTATGAATGAATACCCTTACCCCTGATGGATGGTTGTTACAGTATCCCCCTCTTGAAACTGGTGGGCTCCTGAACACCATAATACCCTGCCACTGTTGAGTGGCATCTCAATATCCCCACATTTTTTTCAAAAAATTTTCTTTTAATTTTCTTTTCCTCTTGACCATTATCCTGAAAATCCTTCATTATTTCTTTCCTGCCAAATTCATTTGATTCCCCCCCTTTTTTTTCCAAGCTTGAGTGAGTATTCCTTCCAAAATATGCCATTCTTTTCTTTTGATTCAATCAGCCATGCCTTGGGATATATCCCAGAATAAAGGCCATTGAGCACTTGTGCTCAAAAAATGGTGCCCAATGAGTATCTGACTTGTAATCATTGGCCCAGACTTAATCCAATTAATGAATGAAACTTTCCTCCAAGGGGTCTTGTCCCCATTGTCCAAGGAAATGGCCTCAGACAGCCCTCCAAATGTTTTCTGGGCTGTGGCCTCCATCCTGAGTGATCTTGATGCATTATAATTTTTATGGCCTTTTTGGCCTTTTTGGGTGTTTTAGTGATTAGGGCATTTTTTTTGATTTTTGGCCATAATAGGCCTTTTCGAGTCTTTGGGATCCTACGGTCCGTGGGGGCTATTGGAGGCCCCCAGGACCAAAATGGAGCCCCTGGGCCCCAATTTGCTGGGGACCCAGGGTGACCAAGGGGTCCAGAAATGGCCCTTACCCAATTTTCACCCTACATGGCCTGGGCCCATTGATGGGGTCCAGGACCATCAAGATCCTGGCCTCCCCAAAGTTGCAGGGGAGGCCCTGGGTGATGAGTTCAGCCCCAAAGGGGTATGAACCTTCACCTTAGAGGCTTTGAGGGGGGGCATAATTGAGTTATGGCCCCATTTCCTTGAGTCAAGTTCCTTTTTTCTTGATATGGAGTGGATTGATTCTGACGTCTTTAATCTTCCGCTTGCATATTCTTCAGTTATGAGTTCCAAACTGACTGAGCTCACTGAATCTTCCCCTTCTGCACCGCCACCGTCTATTCTTCATGGTTCTGGCGTCTTCAGTCGATTGTCTTCTCCTTCCATGGCGTCTTCTGGCCATTTTGACCCCTCCCAAACATATCATGGGTTCAGAGCAGTTGAAGTTCTTGATCCTGCCTGTACTGAGTGTTTGGCCAGGGGTAAGGATTGCTTTCAACATTACAATCCTCGATTGTCAAAATGCCATTTCTGCTTTATTGGAAAGAAGCCATGCCACCGTACCGGATCAACTTTGTCCCAGGTCAGGAGACACTTGTGGAGTAGGAAGGATGGGCCTTATGGGCAGGAATTCCCCATTCTTGAGGAGCCTACCCCTGATGCCACTTCTGGATTTTCTCAATGTGAGTGATTTGCATATTTTGATTAAATTGGTGCTGATATCTTGATGTAGTGACTGGTTCCAGGCAGAGGGATGTGGCCAGATGGACTAATGTTGGAGGGTCCATTCCAATTGGTGGTAGGCCCATCCACTACAGCTCAGAAATTCCAATTTCAAGGACCAATGCTGATGGAGTGGTGAAAGTAGTGAAGAAGCTAAGAAGAATTGTTGATTCCCCATCAGATCCAGATGCTGAAGGAAGTGATGAGTTGGATGGTGAAGAAGTTCAAGTTATTCCTCATTCAAGTGGCCATCCATCCAGCAATTCCTCTTCTCAACCTCTTTCCAACACCAGATTCCAAAGCCAAATTATTCCCAGCACTCCAAGAAACTTCCAACCAATGCTTGCCTCCATTCCTACAACCCTTCCTCCTCCTTCACCAACTACCAGGCCTGCCTTGAATCCAGCAGTAAGACCATCACCAGTTCAACAGTCTAGAAACTCACCCATAACCACCTCCCGTCAACTCCAGCAGAAGAAGAGATGGATTATCCCCTTTGCCGTTTCCTGCCGCCCAAGTCTTCCAAAGAAGAGAACGTTGGCCTATCTGGGTTACCAGAGAAGATCCCAATGCGGCTAGTGAAAATCAAGATGCTGTGGCCAGATTGTTCAGGAGGGTTGATAGAAATAGCAGAGAGGTGATTATGTATGCCAATGACAGGACTATTCCAGGTACTGCTTCTGAAGAGATGGCTGAAAAATTTGCCTGGTATGAGGATGAGTTGATAAACGACTTCCAGAGAACTTTTGATGACTTGGGTAGAGATAACTAGTTTCCTTTTCCTTGTTTGTGTTTGGTTTGGCTTCTATCCCCACTCTTATAAATACTAAAAAATAAAAAGATAATGGAACCTCCCAATACATGACTTGGGGAGGGGATGCTGCTGCTTTAAAGAAATAAAAGAAAGAAAATTATACAAGTAAAGAAAGAAAGAAAAATAATAAGAGAAAATGAGAGTAAAGAAAGAAATAAAGAAAAATCCTAATGGTTGGTCCTTCTTGTGGTGAGTTGCTTGATTCTGGCCAAAAAAGTGTCTGAAAAATGAAAACCAAGCATTTGATGCTCACAGAGTGGCCAAGGTGATGTTTTACAAGAAGTAGAACCCTCAGGGATGCATACCAGGAGATGGAACTTACTTTCATAACTTCCACTCCCCACCAAGCACCATAAGACTGAAATAAATTGCCATAAATGCCTTCTGAAATGCATTGCCATAAATGACTACTGAAATGAATTGCCGTAAATGACTTGAAGTAATGAATGTCTTGAATTATGATGATTGGCATAAAATGAAATGATAATAAAGAAAGAAAATGAAAACATAAAGAAAGAAAGAAACATTTGGCCATATCTTGATAAGGTCCAAATGGAGGGTATTGATGTTGTATGCTTCCTGAACCTGTCCAAAGAATTGACAAGTGCTCACAAAGTGGCCAAGGTGATGCTTACAACAACATATGGGTAGAATACCCCCTTAAAGGTGCATGCCAGGAGAAGAACTTACTTTCATAACTTCTTCTCCCCACCAAGCACCATAAAAGCAAACTCTTGAGGTATTTGGACCAGGCTTGTCTGGATACAATGAGTGGAAATCCTTGATAAGGTCTGGTGAGTTGGTAAGGTTGGAAGATGGTTCCCAAGTGGTTCTTTCTGGGTCTTCACTGAATCCTTTCCACTCTACAAGATACCATAATTTACCTCTTTTGAGTTTTGAGTCCAGAACCTGAGTCACTTCCCATTCTTCTTGCTCTTCCACTAAAGCTGGTGGTGGCGGCAATTGATGAGGATTTGGGATAGTTGAATGCTTGACTGGTTCTAATAAGGACACATGGAATACAGGGTAAACTGTCTTCCATTGCTGAGGCAACTTGAGGTGATATGCATGGCTGCCAATCTTCTTAAGAACTTCAAAGGGTCCCAACCATCTTTCTGATAATTTCTTGGTGGGTCTTGTTGTCTTGATGTTCTTGGAAGCTAGCCATACTTTGTCCCCAGGTTGGAAATCAGGTGGAATTGCCCTATTTCTATCTGCATACTTCTTGAATCTCCTTATTGCTGACTCTAATTATTCTTTGACAACTTGCTGTACTGATTGGAGTTTTTGTTGATAACTTTCCAGCAGGTGAGTCTTGAGAAATATGGATTGAGTCAAAGCTGGGATTTCTTCCATAAATGGTGAAAAAAGGTGATTTCTTGGTTGATGAGTGTTCTGCATTATTATAGGCAAATTCAGCCAGAGGGAGCCAGGTGTACCAGTCATCTTGATGATAGCTGACATACATCCGGAGGTACTGTTCTAGTATCTGATTTACCCTCTCTGTCTGTCCATCTGTTTCAGGATGAAAGGCAGTTGAAAGATCTCTTGATATCTTGAGCTGCTGACACAATTGAGTCCAGAATGATGAAACAAATAAGGATCCTCTATCACTGACAATACTGACTGGGAGTCCATGCTTGGAAAATACATGACTAATGAATATTTGAGCTAAATCCAGAGCAGTGATTGTGCCATAAGTTGGAATGAAGATTGCCATTTTTGAGAATCTGTCCACAACTACTAAAATTGAATCAAAGTTGTTTGACAGTGGAAATTGAATGATGAAGTCCATTGATAATGAATTCCAAGGACCAGACGGAATTGCAAGAGGCTTGAGTAATCCAAACTTCTTGTGATGAATGTTCTTGTTTCTTGAACATTGCTGACATGAGGAAACATAGTCCTTGATGAATTGATTCATGCCAGCCCAATAAAAATCCCTCTTGATGAGCTTGAGGGTCTTCTCCTGGCCAGGATGGCCAGCCAATGGTGAGTCATGACGCTTTTGAAGAATATTGAGTTGAAGTTCTTCATTGCTTGGGATCACCACTCTATCTTTGAATAATAATAACTTGGCTTGAGGTTCAAGAGAATAATCTGGAACTGGGTCACCTCTTGCTAGTTGCTTGAGTATTTCTTTGTAGTCTTTGTCTTGCCATACTTCTTTTTGAATCTTGTCCACTAAATCTGAGAAAATTTCCACTTTGATTGAGAAGAATCTTGATTCTTGAATTCCATCTTGCTTAAGTACTTGATGAAAATTCTGAGGATTCTTGCTGATGAAGTCCACCCCCCTCTCTGGGTACACGTCGTCCCGACGTGACAAGGCATCTGGTAAAGTGGCCAGCCTGCCTGGGCGGTAAGTGATAGTGAAATGAAATTCTGAGAGAAATTCAGCCCAACGGGCCTGACGACGAGTAAGAACTGTGGAAGACATGAAATACTGCAAAGAAGAGTGGTCTGTCAAGACCTCAAAAGGATTGGAAAGAGAAAGAAGAAATGCCCTCCAGCGCTTGAGAGCCCAAACTATGCCAAGGAGTTCCTTGTCATGAATTTCATAGTTGAGTTCAGCTGGTAAGAGCTTGCGACTATCAAATGCAATGGGGTGCTTTCCTGAGTCATTCACCTGGCTCAGTACGGCACCCAAAGCATAATCAGAAGCATCAGTCTCTACTATAGTAGGTAGAGAAGGATTAAAGTGAGATAAGATAGGAGCAGAGGTGAAAGCTTCTTTGAGTGCTTGAAACTGACTAAGAGCTTCCTCATTGAAGATGAAAGGAGAATCCTTTTTAAGGAGGGAAGTGAGAGAAGTGATTTTTTTAGAATAATTTTTAATGAAACGCTGATAAAAATTGGCAAAGCCAAGGAAAGATTGAAGAGCCTTGATGTTTTTGGGCTGAGGCCAATTGAGGATTTGCTGAACTTTTGAAGAATCCATCTTGAGGCCATCACTTGAAACAACATAGCCCAAGTATTCCACACTTGAGGCATGGAATACACACTTGGAGGCTTTGGCAAACAGATTATTGTCCCTCAGTCTTTGGAGGACAGAGGCCACATGTTTGACATGTTCCTCCTCAGAACTGGAAAAGACCATAATATCATCTAGATAAACCACAACAAACACATCCAAAAAATCTGCAAAGATATCATTTACTAGATTTTGGAAAGAAGCAGGAGCATTGGTCAAGCCAAATGGCATGACCAAATACTCATAACTGCCATATTTGGTTCTAAAGGCAGTTAAGTGCTCATCCCCCTCTTTGATTCTCAGAAGGTTATATGCACCACGCAAATCTATCTTGGAGAAGATAGTGGAACCGTTGAATACGGTAAGAAGCTGGTTCATAGGAGGAACAGGGTATCTGTTCTTCCTAGTGACAGCATTGAGTTTGCGGTAGTCAACACACAAACGAAGACCTCCATCCTTTTTCTTGACAAAAAGGACAGGTGCTCCTGTTGAAGAGGAGCTTGGTCTAATGAAACCTTTCTCTACATTCTCTGAAATGTAGGCCCACAGTGTTTCTGACTCTTGATTTGATAATGAGTAGATAACACCAATTGGAGGTAGAAGACCCTCCAATTCGATATGGTGATCACAGGTGCGGTGTGGAGGAAGTTTCTCTGCTTTCACCTTGGAGAATACATCCAAATATTGGTGATAAGCAGGAGGAACAACCTTCAACACAGTTTCAATTTCTTCTGGCTCTTCCTCCTCATCCCACTGCTCCTCCAGGGATGCATGAAAAGATAAGGGAGGAAGGTCCATATTCCCTTGAAAGAGATGAAGTGAAGATATGGCAACATCTTCTCCAACATCCTTTATCTCTTTGAAGACTTCATCTCTTGATGGAAGTAATGACTGAGAGGGAATTATGGAAGGCATATGGACAGAAGAAGGAATGGGAGGTGTCTTAAGTTCACCAGCCAGAGCAACACTGTTGACGGCAGTGGCTAAGTCATTACTAGTAGAAGGAATAATACCACTAGAATCCTTATGATTAGAATCATAGGTGATCAATCCATTTTTCCAATCAATAATGGGATTGAAATGGTAAAGGAAATCATAGCCCAATATCAGGTCTTCTCCCTTGGGTGAATCTATGATAAAGAAGTCCCATTCAAAGCTTGGGAAGGAAGGCAAGTCAACTACCCACTTGGTATAATGGGTGATGAACAAGGCAGGGGATTCATTAGAATCCAAAATGAAAAGAGGAATCTTTTCAGGGAGCTCTGAAATAGTCAATGAGTACTTGAAAACAAAATTCTTTGCAATAAAAGAGTTTGTAGCACCAGAATCAATGAGAATACTATAAAAAATATCAGAGACAGAAGAGAAAATAAGAAACTTTAAAGATTTCTTGACACTAGTATTCAGAGTGCACAATTGTGCTCTTGAAGGAAATAAGTGAGAACCATTGAACACATCATGATCCCCACTCAGGCTTTTCCCTGCTTGCTAGGGAAGCCTCTTGATGATGACCCAGGCTTGTTCTGAGGTCTCTTGAAGCATTTTTCAATTGGGTGCTTGCCACCACAATAAGTACACAACCCTGCTTGAATCCTCCTTTCCTTTTCAGAACCAATTAATTTATTGTCCTTATTGAGGAGAGCAGCATGGGGTTTGTCCTTTGAAGATTGAAATTGCTTGCCCTTCTTATTCTTCTTCTGATGAGGCCTCTTTTGAAATGAGTTTTGAGGAGGCCTAGACTGATTGGATCCACTGACTGGAGGCTTCTTTTCTTGATTGTCACCCTTTTCCTTTTGCCTCTCATGATATCTTGTGTCTAATTCTAAAGTGACATCCATAAGTTCTTGAAGAGTATCAAAATTTCCAGGGTGAGAAGCCAACTGATCCAATAATCTTGATGCCAATCCTCTTCGGTAAACATGGATATAAGCTCTTTCCCCCCAATCTGCAATTCTTGACATTAAGCTTCTGAAATCTGCTATGTACAAGGATACATGACCACTTTCCTTCATCCTCAAATTGTCCAACTCTTGTTCAGCTTTCCTGACTTCATTGGGGTCACCAAACAGAGTGAATAATTGAGATTCAAACAATGGCCAATTATTGAGGAGGTAGGAAGGGTCTTCATTGGAAATATTTGAGAGGTAAGGTTCAATCCATTTGCCAGCTCTACCAGTAAGAAAAGAAGTTGAGTACAAAACCTTCTTCCTGTCAGAGAAGAAGTTTGCTGGATCATTATGGAAAATTAGTTGACAGGATTGGATAAATCCTCTCAGCTTATGAGCTTGAGTACCATCAAAAGAATCAGGTGCCTTCATGGATGGAGTCTTGAAAGCAGGGGCTTTGGAATTGTCCCTGGGGGCAACTGCTTGAGTGAGTTGTCCCTTGAATTGAGTCATCTGCTCCATCATCTTGAGGAGACTTGGATCAGTTTGAGAGACAAGAGGTTGACTAGAAAGGGCTAGATTAGAACCCTGAGGCACCTCTGGAGCATTTGCCAAGGCATCTGCCACTTCAGTTTCCCCAGAATCTTCCTCTTCCACAGACTCTTCCCCCTCTTCATCTTCAACTTCCCCTAATCTTGCTCTTGCACCTTCAGACATGCCAGGGTAGCCACCCAAAAGTCCAGAAAAGGATCTTGATCTTCTAGATTTCATTCCACCTCTTCTTGAGGGTGCTGCTCCTTCCATTGGTGGTCCTCTGTCCAAGTTTGCACTCAGTTGATGAACTGATGGTGTGCGGTCAAGAGGAGCCCTTACTGTAGGAGTGAGAACAGCTGGAATTTTCTGGGATCTAGTATTCTTTGCTGGGGGACTATGCTGAACTGGCATTTTGAAATAAATGAAATAAAACTTGATGGTATTAAAGATAAACAAAACTTGGCCAAATCAATCACAATAAAATCTTGATGAATCTTGAGGAATCAATTCAAATCTTGAGGTGAAAATAAATTCAATCAACATTAAAATCAATTCAATCAATCAACAATCAATTCAAATCAAATATCAATAATCTTGAGGAAATCAATAATCAATCAATATTCAATCAATAATCAATCAATAAGTGTCTTCAATATGAAATCAAGTCTTGAGGAATCAATCAATCAGTTCAAAATCTTCAGAAATCAATTCAATATCTTGATGAGTCAAATCAAATCAATAATCAAAATCAATTCTTGAGGATCAATCAATATCTTGAGAGTTCAAAGTCAATAAATCCAATAAATCCTGAATCAATAACCCAAATGAATCCCAATGAATAATCCAATCAATTAAACCAATCAATAATTCCTAGATGAAACCTGAATAAGAACACAGAGAAATTTGATTGATAAAATAAAATGAAGTGATGAAATGGTCAGCAATGATTAAGAAAGGAAAAAGAATCAATTTTCATAAGAATGAAATGAATGAGATGAAAATTGATGAGAGAGAAAAATTCATAGAAAATCATGAAAAGGTCATAATTGATGAATGAGAGGAAATGAATATAAATGAATGAAAAGAAAGAATCAAATATGAGTTAATTAATTTAATGTCACAGGGGCTCTTCGAAGTGAAGAGGGCCTGGCACTCAGTAAACTGGGACTCACTTATGGAGGGCTCAAAGATAAGATAAGATGAGATACACTTAAGAGTGTTAAAGATAAATTGCTAAAGAATAAATATAAGAAAAAGCAGCAACAAAAGATAAGAGTAAAAGAATAGAAGAGCCAACCACAAACAAGTCCAAGTCCACTGTTTCAACCTGTCAGAATGGAAAGAGAAGGGTTAATAAGGATATGGCCACCCAACTCATACTGTACAGGCGAAGAGAAAAAATGCAAAGACTAACTTAAAATTAAATAATTATAATACCCAAAATAAGGGTAAGAATAGTTATGAAATGATAAATAAACTAAATTAATTAACTGGGGAAAAGTCCCCAGGGGGGAGAAAGAGGGGCTGGTGTATGTGAGAATCACCAGCCCTGATCCAGAGGAAGAATTTTCATGAGAATAATTGATGATTGAATTGAGTCTGGCCAATACAGGTCCTGTACAGCTGTACAGAACCTGTACAAGAGGTGTGGTGTATTTGAGTGATCATACAGTTCCATACTGGTGTATTGAAGCTGTATTGGGTGAATCCAACCTGTACAGGTATTGACAGGCTGTATTGATGTACCAAGCTGTATGCATGTTTCAGAATGAAGATTGCTGAAACTGACTGCTGATGCAGATACTGGATTTGCTGATTTGAGGTGTTTGAGTGGGTGTATGAATGAATACCCTTACCCCTGATGGATGGTTGTTACACTATCCCATACATGATTAAATAGTCATTTCCCATTATAAAATGGGTACTAGAGCAATTTTCCATAACAACAAATTCAACTGTGATTCTTAAATTCCCATTAATGGGTGGGAATATGACATTGGTCTCAAAAATTCCTAATGCTTTCATTGGATTACATGAACTATTGAATTTTATACCATCAATTGGTAACAATTGGTCTTCAAAATTTGGTACACAAGTCTTAAGAAAATATTTTCTAACACAAGAGCAGAAGGATCCTGGGTAAAGCAAAGATTTGGTGGGATTGTTGTCAATCACCACTTCTGTTATACAGGAGTTACCAGCTGTATAACCTTTCCCCCTGTTTGGTTTTGTTTTCATAAGTTGTGAATCTTGAACTTTTGATAAATCAAGTTGACCATTGCTTAATTGTGCCAAGTGGGAATAAGATTCCATGATATCAAAAGTGGCATTAATATTTTCTATATCTTTTGAAGATTAATAAAATATGGATGACTTATCATCTGAATTGTCTTCAATTATGTCATCTTTTTTCAACATCAGGTTCCTTTTCAATATTAATTTTATTGATTTTCCCCCTTTTTGGACATGTATTGGCTAAATGGGTGGTGCTTTGGAAAATAAGGCACTTTCTGACTGTATCCGCAGATTTATACTTAACATTATTAGAATTTTCTTTGGGCTTTTTGTCCACAGAATCTTTCCAAGGTATATTAAACCTTGTTCTGAGATTCACCCTACTAGAACCAATTTTGGTTCTGGTGGTTACTTCTTCTAATATATTGATAATATCCTCTGCTGAAGATTGTTCAGTAGTCCTGCTTTTGACAGCATGCTCTAAGTCACCTCCACATTGTCTCAGAATCTTTCTATGGATCATAAATTCTGACATGTCAGGATATAATGCTGTTAATCTGTCTTTTTTTTGGCAAAACCATGGTAAAGCTTTGTCTTTATCAGCATTAAATTTGGCAGATTCAAAGGCTGTTTCCACTTTAAACCTCCAAGCATCATTGGCCCATTTTTTGATAATTTGGGTTTTCCACCAAGTCCAACTTTGGTGTCCATGTGCTTGTCTCAATTTGATATACCATCTGTGAGCTGATTTGGTAAATAACGTGTTAAACCTGGCTGTTACCAATCTGTCTGGTAATTCAAAATCTTCTTTAATCATGTCAATTCCTCTGATGAATTCCATATGGTCATATTCTCCTTCACCATTAAAGTGAGGCAATTCCTTAAGTTTTGGAACTTCTTTCAAGAGTGCTTGGCTCATTGATGGCTCCAAGTTATGAAAAGAAGTAGAAAATTTATTTTTTAATTGAGAATTTTCAATATCCAATACTTGTGGATTGGGAATCCCTGTACCATCATTTTGATTCAGAGGTGTAGACATTCTTGGTAAGGTGCTTAGTAGTTGTTCAATATCATTCATTTTACTGTTGTTACACCTTTGTGAATTTCTTAATTCATGTTGTAAGCTTTTTATAGAGGTTATTACATTTTTTTTATGATCATCCTCTTTGTATGTCAGCTCATTCCATAATTCTGTTTGTTTAGTATTATCAGAGATAACCTCATTTAACTTTATTATTAATTTTGACATTTCCTCTTTTGAGGTATCAAAACACTTTTTAAAGGAAATTATATGTGTCTTTAATTCAGTAAATGATTTTGAAATATCATCAAGAGCTTTCTTATTATCCTCTTTGATAGTATTTATGGCTTGCTTTATTCTTGTTTCAATCATGTCATCAATATTGAATGTAGAATATTTGTCTGTCAATTATTTAATAATGGAAGATTGCTCATTTATCTTATTTCCAAAATAATTATCATTATTGGAAGCTTTAACTGTTCTTAAAGCTTTTTCAAAAAATTTAAGTGTTTCATTGATTTGGCTCAGACTCAAGTTATGTGTCTTAAGATTGTCACAAATTGATGTATTTTTATCAGAAAGATGACTTTTTACATCAGTTACAGCTTCATAAAGCTCTGGAATAGAATCAAAAATATCAGAAATCATTTCTGATATTTTAATCTGGCCTCCTCTTTCTTTTGTAATTCCATCATTGTTCTGGCCATCTGAAACAAATTTTCCATGGCATCCTGTAGCCCTGGCTGTAAGGCTTGGTGGCTGGTGCCTTTCCTTTGCCCTTGTTTGGAGCTTGTGGCTGCTTTTTCACGTTGGAATTGCTGCTGCTGGCCACTGGGGCTGTTTTTGGCACTTGCTTGGGTGGTGGAGGGTTGTTTTTCCTCCATTCTGGTGTCAAGAGCATCATGTTTTTCTTCTCCATCAATGTATGCCATCCATTGAGAAATTTGCAAGTATTGGGATGGCCCAGGAATTTTCTCACAGTCAGGTAAGAATTCATGCAGTTTTTCCACAGATCTGCAAGGATCTGGTACTCCTTGTACTGCAGGGAATTGTTGTAAGCTTTATGGCTGGCTTTGTATATGTCAACTGAGGCTTCTTGTGGCAGTTTCAGCTCTTTGTGAAGGTAAAATGGTATTATCAGCATCAGAATGTCGTATTTTAGTTGTTTGAAAGTCATCAACTGACCCTTTCCCTTCTGTACCTGGTTGGCTTCTGCCATAATCACGTCTATTACCCTTCTGGGAGCTGCTTGAGGGGTTATAGCTTGCTCCTGATCTAGTTGAAGGCATATTTCATGATTTAAAAAGGCTTTAAAATAGTATCTTTATGTCACAAACTTACTATTGGCCAAATTCTTAGCTTTCTGAAGGGTATTACTTATATCCAAGTTAATCAATTCAGAAGATATTGGTTCAGGTTGGTTATTTTGAGTCACAATAACAGTACTGGAAGGAATAATGCTGGTGACTGTTGAGGATGTTTCAATGTTTTCTTGTCTTACCATGTTGTCAGAAGCTAAAATTAATGAAGAAGCCAATTAATTAAGTAGAAAAAAGGTTATCTCAAAAAAAGAAATAAAAATATAAGCCTCACTTATAATATGAAAAAATCATTTTTTATGGGTTTTTTTTTGAATTATAAGTATTTTTTATATGTTTTTTAAATTTTTCAATATAAGAAAAAAGTTTAAAAAAAAGTAAAAAATTATGTCACAGGTAAAATATCACAGCTGGGCCCCCAAATTTAAGGTGCGGATATGAAACTTTGATTGAGGGATCAAGTACTTTTCCTGTCCTCAAAATTTGTATAAGGTAAAAATCAATTAAAAATAGTAAGAAATAATATTTTTAACAGAAAACACGCCAATTTTATTGTTTATAACTTTATTAGTATAAAAAAATAATATTATAAAGATCTATTGCTTTACCAACAATAGAAATTTATACAAAAATACTCTACAAGAGATATTTAAGGCTACAAAAGAAATTTCTTCAAGAGAAATTTCAATTGGAATTAATTGAGCAAAGAACTGCAAGCAATTAACTAAAGAAAAAAGTCTTTAAAAAGAATATTAAAGAGAAAAAATTCCCAAAAGTGGCCAGAGTGAATTTGGAAACAAAGTGACAAAGTTAACAGTGATGAAAGATGCTTTAATTCACTTTTGGGGTGGTTCAGGGGTAAAAATGATTATAATAATTTTTTCACGTGGGTAAAGGTTTAAAATGATTTAGCAAAGGCCGTTGGAATCTTCTATTGATTGGTTTAACAGTGTTTAAACTAATTATAGAAGGAAAAGATTCTAACATGAAGAGAAAAGTGGGGCAAAGAAGAAATTTTTTTATAGCCATAAATTTTCTTACTCCAAAAGTAAAATTTACTCTTGTCAGTCGTGAAAAACAGTCTTACAACAGAAAAGCCAATTATGGCATCATTGAACCCTGGTTTAGACCAAAAAAGGGCTGGTTTAAGCCATTTTTAGCCATTTTAGACCTTTAAATCAGCCATTACTATAGCAATACCTTGTCTAGAGCCTTCAAAACATGTCATAATGTGTGTAAGAGGAGTCAAAACCAGTTACAACTGTTTTTAATAACATTGTTTTAGCTTAAGGGTAGTTTTACCCTCTTGGAAGCAGTTAAAACCACCCTGGTTGGTATCAAAACCTCATCATCAATTGAGTCACAGACCCTGTGACTCATTCCAGGCCAAAAGTAATGGACTTTTGCATGGACTTTGACATCCCACGCCAGTAAGAAAGGATTTTGGGGGTCTGGCTCCCCCTTAGAGCTAGAGTTCCTTTTCCCCCCAATTTTAATCTTTCCAATTTATTTCTTCCTTTAATTCCTCATCATGTATTATACTTGTAATTTACATATGTAATTCAATTGAATTTTACAGTACAATACAGTAATAATTGATACCTCATATTTAAGTCAAAGTTCACTTATGTAATACACGTGCACATTTTGACATTTCGATTGAATTCAATCAAAAATATTTCAATTCCTTGTAACTTCTAAAATAAACACAACACCTCAATTTTAACACAAAAATTGATGGTTAACACCACATGTGGTGTGAATTGAATTAAAGTTTTGAGGATTTTCAATTTTTGTATTGAAAATACTGAAAACTTAATTTAAGCTTATTTAGAGTTGAGTTACAAAAATTTCATCCAGAGGTGACCCCACTTTATCTCTTATGAGGAATCCAATGGTGTGATAATTTCTTTATGTTTATTTATTGGATAAAAAGCTATAATATATTTTATATAACTTTTTAGCAAAAATATCTTAATTTCACAATTTTTATTAAAAATTCATTTTTACTTAAGTTTTACAAGTAAAAATATAACTTCATAATTTTAAATTTTATTGTAATTTTATGTTTAAATTATAATTAAATTTTGATCTTTAAATATAAATTTGTATTTATATTTCAATCTTTATTTTTATAATATAAATAAATTTATTTTACTTATATTTGTATCTTAATTTATCATTTGTGGTCTTTTGGGTATATGAAAATACCTCTCAGGCTCACATTGCTACACTGTAGTTTAAAGTCATGAAAGGATTAAACTTAGCCTTCAGGTTTCTATCCTGTATTTTAAAGTCATAAAAGGACTAATGTTAGCCTTAAGGTTGCTAAACTGTAGTTTGAAGTCATAAAAAGACTAATTTCAGACTTCAGGTTGCTACCCTATAGTTTAAAATCATACAAGGAATAATTTTAGTCTTAAGGTTGCTACCTGGTAGTTTAAAGTCATAAAAAGACTAATTTTAGCCTTAAGGTTGTTACACTGTAGTTCAAAGTCATAAAATGATTGATTTTAGCCTTCAGGTTTCTACCCTGTAGCTTAAAGTCATACAAGGACTAATTTCAGCCTTCAGGTTGCTACCCTGTAGTTTAAAGTCTTATAAGGACTAATTTTTCTTCTTTATTTGATCTTTTCTTCTATCCTTTTTGTTAATCAAGACTTTTTCTTTTATATATTTTCTATTTTCATTTTTTTATTCTTTTTATGTTGAAATTTCTTTTTTTATGTTGAGAATTTTTTTTATGTTGAGAAATATTTTTTTTCTTATGTTGAAATATAATTTTTTTTTTGAGGAGTGATCAAATTGATGGGTGAGGAGTGGAATTTTAATCTGAAATAGTGTAGTATTCAGTGAGGCTGTTATTACTTCATTGATTTTGAGTCTATTATTGCATGGATAATTTTCTTGCTAACATCCTGGGTTCAACCCCCACTTGCAACATTGGTTTCTTTCTTGTGATAAATTTCACCATGGATTACTATGATTGTGTTAATTGTTGTGTTCAAACCTTGGAAAAGTTTGAGTGTGATGATTAATACTGTTGTATTCTTCCTGAAACTTCTGATAGGACCAATTGATATTGCTGTCTTATTAGTCATGGTCAGGGACTGTCCACCCTTGATCATGGTTGAGAAGTACTCATTTCAATTTCTGATACTGCCCTAAAATTAATTCTCTCTTGAATGTATACAGTGTTGGTACCCTTTAACTGATTGAGTTGGGTTTTCATTGGATTTTTTTTGTTTTTTTCTTTTACTGTAGGTATTAGGCCAAATTTTTACCAGAAGTAATAATTTTCACATTTTGAAGTCCTTTTATCTTCTATCTGAACAGCCCTATTTGTTTGGTTGTTTGCTTTTGCTTGTCCAGGTACTGTTTTCTTTCTTTTATGAATTCAACCCCTGACCATGGTTGAGAAGTACTCATTTTAATTGCTGATACTGCCCTCAAATTGATTCCCTCTTGGATTTACACAGTGATGGTACCCTTGAGCTTATTCAGCTGGGTTTTCATTGGCTCTTCTTTTTTTTGTTGCTTTTACTGTAGGTATTAGGAAGAATTATGACAAGCCGTCATAGCTTTAACATTTTGAACTTCTTTCATCTTCTATCTGAACAGCCCTATTTGTTTCATAGTGTTTTTTGCTTATCCAGGTACTTTTTTTTTCTTTTCTGAATTCAATTGACCAAATTATGACTGGCGGTCATAATTTTGAAATTTTAAGCTTTCTTGAATCTTCCTTTGCTCTTTCTGAACACCTTTTCTTGTTTAATTCCTTTTCTTTTTCCTATCCAGGTACTGTTTTCTTGCCTTTCTGAATCCAATTGACCAAATTATGATCGGAAGTCATAATTTTTACAAATTAACTTCTTGAATCTTCTTTTACTGTATCTGAGAAGCCTAGTTTGTTTGGTTATTTGTTGCTTCTTGTTTTCCTTTCCATATTTTATCTCTTCCTGTCTCAAAGAACCAAATTATGACTGGAAGTCATCATTTTGACATTGTGAGATATCTGTATCTTCTTTTGCTGTATGTGCACACCCTCTTTTCATTGTTTTTTTTAAAAAAAGAGAAATAACATCAATAAAGGCCTATGGGCCCACACTTCCCCAAACCTGTGCCATTTTTTAGTATGAGGTGGCATAAGAACAGATAACCACCCCTGTTCATTTCTTTCAAATTGATATACCTGTACATTTGAAAAAACATTTGAAGACTTCTCAATTTAAAATATTGTCTTGAATACTGATAAAAAGACTGAAAAAGGTTTTTCTTTATTATATATTTTCTTCCTTTTTCTATAGTTTGTGAATAATATTCTCCTGAATCCTTTGTACAAGCTGTTTCTTGAGTTTTGATATGGTTTTTTTCATCTTTTATTTCTCTTACAAATAGTTCTTCCCAAACAAAGGTCCAATCATCCTTACTAATATTATAATTATATGCTTTGAGACTTATAATTCCAGGTATAAATACCTCTTCCCATAAAAAATCCCAATTGGCCTTTTCAATTACATAATTTACATGCTTACATAATATTCTTCGTTCTGGTATGTTCAATAAATACAAAAAAGTCCTCTTGAGGCTTCCAAATCCCCAAATTATATTTCTCTTATGCATTCTGCATCTGTTAATGTATCCTCTTACAAATATATGTTTCCTAAACTTACTTTGATACCATCATATGTAAGTAATTCTAAAAATTTCAGTCTTTAAAGAGAGAATCCTGAAAGCTCTTCCCAAACTTTAAATTCTTGAATGTGCTGAAGTGTTTCTGGAAAATTGAAAAATTCTTCAAAATCTAATTATGGAATCCATATCTCAAATAAATCCTCTCCTTCTTCAAAAAATGGTTTTACCCAGTAATTGATTTCTTATATAATTTCTACAATTTTGCAATTTACATCTGTTCATCCTTCTTCATTCCAACCAAGATTCTATTCTAATTTATTTTCATATGTAAGTTTGGCATCCATGACTTTCTAGGTCCTTTCTGAGTTTTAGTGAGATTATTTTTAAAAAGAATTTTTTTATAAGGCAGTTTGAATGATTTGAAATTCCTCTTTGGTAAGGCAGGAGGTCACTGCCCTTGAGTGATAAGAGTCTTGAAAAGAGTTTGAGTCAATTTGAATTCCTCTTTGATAAGGCAGGAGGTCACTGCCCTGATACTGATACAGGTATGAAAGGAAAATGTTTTTTAGGCGATTTTTTATCATTTTACTATTTTAATGGTTTTTCTTTGATTTTTGATTGGTGATTGAAACAGGATTCCTTCAGTTATTATTGGGAAATATTCAAACTTCTGTTGTGAATTACTGAAAGACATATGTATTTCAATATCTCTCCAAATACCTTTTTTTGTTGCTCTCTGTGTGTATTTCCTTTCTATTCTGAAACAAAACCTTTGAATTCATGAATAAGCATATACAAAAGATCACATCAGGAAAGAGTTCCTCCCAAGATTCCCAAACCATCTAGATTCAAGTCTTCTTGAGCCCATAACATTTTGTGATACAGTCCTTCTATTGTCAGTTGATAATATCCATAAGGCTTCTTCCAGTAAGGATTCCATAAATTTCCCTTGATACCAATAGTGGTTAGTAATTCAAAAAACCAACATTTGTAAGATTGGATCCAGGTAGTTCTGAAAGATATTTGGTTTGAATTATTGGTAAATCCAGCTCATAATCATACATTTCTTCAAATGTTATCATTGGAAGTATTACATAATTGTCCTCTCCTTCATACTCTGGTATGTCTTCCTGTATGCCATTTTGATTCTGGGAGTCATTTTTAATCCAGATGTAATTCCTTGATTTTGATTAAATAAATAAGTTGAGCTTGAAAGTGAAATATTTGAAACAGCATATTTGCTCTTAGGCATCATTATATTCTTCTAGAATACTAAGTCCAGCTAGCATTTGTGTATTTTCTAATAACTCTACTTCTTCTAGGTCCTCAAATCTTCTTCCTTGTTTATATTTATCTTCCCAATTTCCATTATTTTTTTGATATAGCTTCAAGTCATCTTCCAATTCTACCAATTTTCCTTCTGGCACTATTTCTGTTTTTTGTTTAACATCTCTATTCCAAACTTGATCCATTTTGTCTTCAGTAATTATGGCACTTTCATTTTCCAATTCTTCAAATTTTCTTTTTTCCAATGGCTTGATTATTTTATCTTTTGGTTCTTCACTTATTAAGTATTTTAGATATCACTAATGTAACTGGTTTCCTCCTGAAGTAAATTAAAATAATCTTGTGAAATTCTTGAGGAATTTTCTTGAGGTGGCTTCAGATCCATTTTAAATTTCTTCTGTGGGCTTTCTCCTTCATCTTCTTTATTCATACCACTCAAATTAAGTGCTAGCCATTTCTCTGGGTCTTCTATGGCCATGTCCAAATTTCTTCTCATCTTCTTCAGTTCCTCTTTGATTTTTGCTATTGCTTCACTATCTTCTACCTCCAGTTTATCTTCTGTCTCCTTTCCTTTAGATTTTCTGTCAGGTACAGGGGGAATACTTTCTTTAGATGAAGATAATATGCTATAATTTTCTTCAACTATTATCAGATTGCAATTTTCAAATGCTAAAAAGTTCAGGTACATTTTTTCTTCATTACCAAAAGTGTGAGCCTTAGAGGTATTTTCAGATACCCAAGAGACCACAAATAATAATATAATATACAATCATAAATAAAATAAGTTCATTTATATTATCAGAACAAAAGTTGAAATATAAATATAAATTTGTACACAAAAATTAAAATCAAATTATAATTTAAAAATAAAATTACATTGAATTTTAAAATTGTGAAAATACATTTTTACTTGGAAAAATTAAGTAAAAATGAATTTTCAACAAAAATACCAAAATTAAAATATTATTTGAAAAACGTTCAATGGAAATTATTGCAACTTTTTATATGAAAATTGTTTTACCATTGGACTCATAAAAAATAAGGTGGGGTCACCTCTGGGTAAGATTTCTGTAACTCAACTCTAAATAAGCTTAAATTAAGTTTTTAGTATTTTCTGTACAAAAGTCAGAAATCCTCAAGAACTTAATTTAATTCACATCACATGTGTTGTTAACAATCAATTTTTGTGTTAAAACTGAGGTGTTGTGTGTAGTTTAGAATTTATGAGGAATTGCAGTATTTTCAATTGAAATGTCAAAATGTGTGTGTGTGTGTATTAAATAAGTGAACTTGAATTTACATATGAGGTGTCAATTATTAAAGTAAGTGTATTGTAAAAATCAATTGAATTAAATATATAAATTACAAGTATAATACATGATGAGGAATTAAAGGAAAAATAAATTGGAAAGATTAATTTGGGGGGGGGGGAAGGAACTCTAGCTCCAAGGGGGGACCAAGCCCCCCAAAATACTTTCTGAGAGGCGTAGGATGTCAAAATACACACAAAATTCTATCAATTTTGGCCTGGAATTGAGTCACAGGGTGTGTGACTCAATTGATGATGAGGTTTTGATACCAACCAGGGAAGTTTTAACTGTTTCAAAGAGGGTAAAACTACCCTTAAGCTGAAAAAATCTTAGTAAAAACAGTTTCAACTAGTTTCTACATCTTGTACACAAATTCTGATGTGTTTTGAAGACTCTAGACCAGGTATTACTATAGTAATGGCTGATTTAAGGGTCTAAAATGGCTAAAACCAGCCCTTATTTGGTCTAAACTAGGGTTCAATGATGCCATAATTGGCTTTTCTGTTTTCAGAGTCTTTTCCACGACTGACAAAACTAAACTTCACTTTTGGAATAAGAAAAGTGATGGCTATAAAAGAATGTCTTCTTTGCCCCACTTTTCTCTTCATGTTAGAATCTTTTCCTTTTATAATTAGTTTAAACACTGTCAAACCAATAAATAAAAAATTACAACCACCCCTTTTAAATAAATTTAAACTCTTTAAAAACGTTAAAATATCATTATAATCATTGTTTTTAACTCTTATAATCATTTTTACCCCTTGAACCACCCCTTAAGTGAATTAAAGCATCTCATCACTGTTAGCTTTGTCACTTTGTTTCCAAATTCACTCTGGGAACTTTTGGATGTGTTTTCTCTTTAATAATATTTTCAAATATTCTGTTGTTCTACTAATTTCCTGAAGTTCTTTTCTCAATTAATCTGAATTGAAATTGCTCTTGAAGAAATTTCTTTTGTAGCCTTTAATATCTCTTGTAGAGTATTTTTTGGGATAAATTTTTATTGTTGGTAAAACAATAAATCTTTATAATATTATTCTTTTATACTCATAAAGTTAAAAGCAATAAATTTGGTGTGTTCTCTCATAAAAATATTATTTCATACTATATTTTAATCAAACCTTTACCTTATACAAATTTTGAGGACAGGAAAAGTACTTGATTTCAAATCAAAGATTCATATCCACACCTTACAAAAGTGACTTCAAGTTTTTTCAATTTGACCAATTGTATTCAAAGAGGTATCTGTTGATTTTGATGTGTAAGGGCTGATGTTTTATTCTTCTTTTAGGGATATTTCCTGAGATATAAAATTCAAGTCATTTTTTGTATCAAACGTAGCTGAGAAGGGTATTTTTTTTGGTCCAAAAAATATTGTCTTCACCCTTGTTGAGTATTGAATTTCTGTTTCCTATTTTTCTTTTCTTTTGAATGATTCTGCTTGATTAATTTACCATTTTACAATCTCTGCAGATGAAAAAAACTCAATACCACTTTGTGGAGAAATTTTCCAACCCATAGCTTGAGGGTTGCATATTGGTAAACATAATCAACATCCATCTTGCTCTGGATAACTAAATATTTACCCTTGCTTGTGTGAAAATTTCAATTTAAAATTACTATCTGCTAAAAATGGTCTTCCAAGTATGGTGTATACAGCTCCTTTTGCTATGAATAAATGAATTTCTTTTTCTTCTCCTGTTATCATAGTAATTGGTGTAAATTCTGAGTCCAACCAAAGATGTTGCATGTCAACCAATTCCTATGAGATTCATATTGAGATATCTCCTTGTAAGTGAGGCTTTAATTGCAATTTCCTCTGGTATTATGTTAATTTCTGATCCACTATCCACTAATTCCATTTCAGGATGTTATTCTCTTCCAATAAATACTTCAATAAAGCCAAGTGGGAATTCATAATTTAATCATGGTGTATCATAGTCTTGTAGCTTTAATGAAAGTAGTCTTTCTTAAATATTTGATGTATTGACGGATTTTATCACCTCTTTTTCCTGGGTAGTTAAATTTTGCAGTTTGTCAATAAAGGTTGGTGACATTGATAATAGTTCTTCAAGAGTAAGATTTATCTTTTGTTCAAGTATTTTATCCAGCACATTTTCAATTATTAGCTTTGGGTTCTTGGCTGTATATTTTACCTTGTTCTTTAATTCCATCTTTTGTGAATCCTGTCTTAGTACCTCCTTATTATTATTCTTGGAAATGATTTAAATATAGTCTAATTCCTTTATTTCTTTGGTTTTCTTGTATTTTGTTGGAATTAAAGCTCATATTTACTCTTCTGCCTCATCTTCCTCATTTTAGGAACCTGGTATCTTCTTTTTAAAGGGTTTTTGTATTTCAGTTTTATACTCTTCCTGAGTTTGGATTTGAATTTCATATCTTTCTTCTCTTTGCCTTGTCTGCCTAAGGCAAACATTTACTTGAAGATTTTAATTTTCTGGGGATATTTGAGGAGATATCCAGCTTCCTCACTCTTATATTTGAGCTATAGCTGTTGCCTTCTCACCTTTGCTTTCCTCAATTACTATTGTTTCTTGCTTATTTGGGGGTGAATTTGATTTTTCCATAATTTTCTTTGTAAAATTCTCCTGTTCTTTAGAAAACTGTCTAACCAATTATTTTTAAGATTTAGGGCCTTCTGTGGGCACTCTCCGAAAATTTGGAAAAAGATATGTTCCTCCATGCTTCAAGAAAATTATTTTCTCCAAGTCTTCTATGAGATGGGTAAATCTTATTGCATAATGTCCTTCTTATAAGCAGTAATAACATTTCAGTGGCTGTATTGGAGCCATTTGAGCTGGAACATATGGATGATAACCAGAAGATATGGGTGGTGAAGGATACCTTGGCCTGACTGGATGTGAGATTTTTATACTTCTCTGATCTTGATTATTTATTGATTGAGGTTTCTTTGGAGATTCAACTACTTCAGAAAGATGTTTGAGCTGATTAAATACTTCCTTAATTGATTACTTCCCAGTATCCTTTGTTCAACATTCTTGAGGCTGAGGATTTTGAATTTTTTGGGTAAGATCTTTCATTTTCTTTAAGACTTCTTCCCATCTTTCCTCTTCAAGCTCAGCTTTCTTTTCTTGTGACTTTGCTTGTGACAATTACTTCTGTTGAATGAAGAGTTTGGCTTTTAAATCTTGTTCAATATATAAATTTAAGATTTCCAATCTTGTAATGATATAACCACCATCCAAAGCTTGCACCATAGCCTTATATTTTATTATTTCTTTATAAATATACTCTTGAACACTTGAGGAAATACTAGCCAAGATTTTTTGATTGTGATTAATATCTCCTTGTATATATTTATTTCTCTTGAGATAATTAATAATGGATTCATATTCCCCAATGAACTTTTCATATTGGGTCATATTCCTAATTCCCCCTTCTTTTTGAATCTTTTTAAATTATTGAGTATTTGAGAAAATCTTGTATCTACTTTCAGATTACACTGTTCCTAATCCTCTCTTCATATCCAGGAATTCCTTAAATATGGTAGCTAAGTTCTTGGTCTTTAGTCCAAAAGGATATCTGGCTTGCAATATCCCTTCCATTTTCTCCTTCAATTTCTGATATATTCTCCACTCTTTTAATGAATATTTCTACTTCCTTTCCATAAACCCATAAGATATAATCCTTTGGCCTAATCTTGACAATGGGTGTACTCTTTCTAGGAATTTCCTGTTGTAATGGGCTTGAAGACTGTGCATAAATATTAAACCTCTTTGGTAGAGTATTTGGTCTTTGTGAAGTGAATGGGGTTTATGAGGCCACAAAAAAGGTGATGGTAACCCTTGTTTTCTGAAGATTCTTGGAATGCTCATAGTTTCTTCTATTGGGCTGTTTTCTGAGGTAAAACTTGATTCTTTTCTTTTTCCTTGTTTCTTAAGAAGCTCAATTAATTATTTCTTAATTTCAAACATTTTTTGATGAAGTCTTTCCACATCAGAAATATCTTCTTGTCCTTGCATGGTCTCTTCATTGATAATTTCTTCTTTTTATTCATAAGGATTATGTGGTATCTTTGCTGATGATGCTGAATCCATATTGATATCTTCTTCATTGACTTCTGTTGTTTACTTTTCTTTTCAATTTCAAATATTTCCTTGAGTAATTTTCAAAACTAATCTGTAACTATCTTCTGATCTTTCTTCTTGGCTCTGGGTGTGCCAACTGGTATACTATAGTCTATGGGTGATTCTTCTCCAGGTGGTGTTTCTACTCTTTTTGGATAATAATAATGAAATGATTTTGTTGAAGAACTCAATGGAGATGATGATTTGGAATTTTTTTGGTTCTCTGATTCCAGATTGAATTGATGGCTTGTGACCTTTCCTGATTGGTAAAGGGATTTTTACAGATTGAATTTGCAGGTTTTTTTTGATAATTGACATATTATTGATGGTTAAAGCTGTAGGACACTTTTGGGACACCATATGTGGGAGCTCCTTTTAGTGTGGGATGAAATAAAGCAGTACCTTGAGGGGAAATTATTGGTAAGTCTGTTTTTAATGTAGGAATTGTCCAATAACCATGGGTGCTAAGGTGTATTAGCTTCTCCTCTAAATAATACTGAATATTAAGCCTACAGAGAATCACAAAATAAAATAATATTTGTGGCTTTAACAGATAGAGAAGACTTATCAGAAGTCTCTAAAGAAGACCTATCAATAAAAATATGGTAAAAACTCTGTTTTGAAACTAAAAATTTCTGATAAAAGAAAGACCAAGATTCTTTTTATTTTAATAAAAGAAATGATAATATGTTTTTTTCTGGTTTTCTGTTATTTTTATGAAAATGATAAGAGTATTTTTCTTGGTTTTATGTTGATTATAATGATTTTTTTATGTTAATACTAATAACAAGACCACTGGATTTTATTCTTTTAATATTTCTAATATTGAGTTTATATCACTACTTCTTTTCTTTTAATAATACTAGGCTTCTGAGAAGATATACTAAGCTTTTAAATATGGTTATACTATTATTTTTTAAAAATACTAAGCTACTGAGCTTTTCACTACAGTTATACTACTATTCCACAATAATATTGAGCTACTGGGAAAAGATACTGAGCTTGTTCACTACAGTAATACTACTATTCTTCAACAATAATAAGCTACTGAGCTTTTCACAACTAAAACACTACTACTACTCTAGATATCTTGCTAGTTCGGGGATAGTGAGAAATTGTTCCATTATTCTGGGAAAAATGAGGGAGAGAGAACGTTTATTTATAGCTTTTGGGCCTCCATAGAGCTTTCCAAAACAGGGTACTTAGAAAAAATCATAGTTGAGAGGTTTTAGCTGGTGAGACATGTAGTTTTGGTGTAGAAAAATGACACAGGCTCCAAGTTCTGACCAATGAGATTGAGTTTTCACAAAAATTGGTAATTATAGGTATGCACCTGGAATTGACTTTAATTCTGACCAACCAGGTGGTTTTATTATCTTGATGGACTTTGGACATAAATTCTGACCAATGGGATTGATTTATCATGTCAATTTGTAATTATAGGTATGTAACATGAATCAATTTGTCTTCTGACCAATAAAATGATTTTCTGATAAGTTTTGAATAATTTGTGGTTTTCATTTGAAAGGATTAGTCAGATGCTGTGAAATTGCTATCTATTTTGATGTCCAGCTTATAGGTTAGGTTAAAACAATTTTTTGTTTTTTTTAAAAAAATCGTTGTCTGTTTTCTTTGAAAAAGATTTTATTATTGTGTTTTGCTTAGTTTTTTATTCTTCTTGAAACTTCCACAAAAAATAGTTTTGAAATTGCCTTCAATGTGGCTTGAAACAGCTACATGACCAATCCAAAGGTTAACAACTCCTCCTTGTCAACTGAGACAGAAAGGTTTTCTTTTTATTTTTTAGTCTGGAATTGCAACTGTGTCTGTAAAAATAGCTTCCTTTTATCTTTCTATTTATCTTTGAAGTATTTGATATATTGAATTCTATTTTTATTGATTGTTCTGGTAAGCTTGAGACTGATACTAATGGTATGGAATACCATAGCAGACCTGATGACAAGTAAGGACTTTGGAATAAATAACATATTGAGGACAGGAATGGTCAGTCAAGGAATCAGAAAGAGAAAGAAGAAAAGCTCTCCAGGGATTGAGAGCCCAAGCTATACCAAGGGTTTGATAGTTGAGCTCAGCTTGGAGGAGCTTGCAACTATCAAATGCAATGGGATTCTTTCCTGAGTCATGCACCTGACTCAGTACAGAACCCAAGGGATAATCACAAGAATCAGTATTTTAAGGTTTGACTATGAGAAAATAAGTAAGAATTACTAATATTTTACTTATTGTACTATGAATGTCCTTATAAATAAAATAAATAAGATAAAGAGTAATCATAATAATAAATAAATATTATAATTATGGCATAAAAATAATTATATTATTAAATGAATAAATTGCTTTAAAAGCACTTTATTATTGTTACCAAAAAATAATAAAGGCGTAAAAAATTGGTTTTCATTAATAAAAAACAATTAATAACAATAATATTACCAATATTAAGGTTATATCAATATGAATAGAATTATTAATAGTAATAATAGAGAGTAATTATTATAATAAGAGAAAATAACCTACTTTTGATGCTTAATATAATAATTTTGGATGAATTTACGCCAAATAATGTAGATAAAACTTATTTAAATTGTATCTACAAATAAAAATAAGAGAGATTACAAATTTTCTTGATTTTAAGTGGAAATGAGATTTTTAAGAGAATTATAGCAAAACAGCAGAACAATTGAAGTAATTATGTCAAAAATGATGATTATAAGAAAGATTATCTTTGGTCTTTGATAATATAAAATACTTATATATAAAGAATAAAGATTTTACCTTTTGTTTTAATTGTTTTAATGTTTTTATGCGTCTGAGGGGAAAATAGAGAAAAAAGAGCTCTATTTATAGTAAATACCTGTCTTCTAGAGTCCAGTAGGCTTCTAGTAGACGTGTACTGATATTATCTACTAGAAATGATCAGTATTTTAAGGTTTAGTGATGATTAAATCATGATCAAACCATCTTATCCCATTATTACACCATCATTTAGAGTTATCACTATAACTCTAAATTTGATAACATCATAGGCTTGGAAGAAGCCTAAAATCTGTGGGTTTTACTAGTATTAATCATGATCTAATAGTATTCACCAGTTTTATCACCTATATAACTGTTAAGCTTAAAATAAGATTACAGTGAGTGATCATAAATGATCTAATTTAAGCTTAAACTTTGATCATTAATAACTTTTGAGTTATACACACTAAAGATATTCTGAGAGTGGGTTCTGATATTTTAGCATTCCCTTATTGAATTTCCAAGAGAATTTCATTACATCATCAAAACTCTGTTTTTGATGATTTTTCTTGTAACTCATTTTTTCTGTTGAAATTTAATATTTTAAACTTCAAACCATGATTTCAAGGGGTATACCTTGAATATTATAATGAAAATTACTGAATTCTTCACGTATGAGCTAGTAAAATGTGACTGTCTACTTTCTTTTGAGTTTGGACCACATTTACAACAAAGTGGTCACAGCTCCATTGATTTTAATCAATAATCCATTACAAGATTTAACCTTGTTTATAACTTGTAAAATAAGGTTCATATTTGTGTTCTTAAAGTAATTATGTGGTGAATTTTTTTGGTTTATCTCTCTATCTTATATATTTCAAGAGATATTAGCTAAAAATCATGAATACATGCATTGACCAAAAAAGTGCATATATTCAGCTTAGTTCCTTAAGTATTGACTTTGAAGAATAGCTTTATAATTGTTTTATGTGTGTTTTTTATGGAGAATCCATTGTTTCAATTCATTTCACATGTTGTCTCTTTGGCTTCTGAGTTAAATAAGGTTTTATACCTTTTTTAAGGTATTATTACTTATTCTTCAGTAATTATTGACTTTTCAGATAAGCCATAAAAATGAAATATGTGTATTTTACCATGAGGAATCTAATGGTGTCATTAACTTTGCATGTTTACTCATCAGATTCTGAGTTGATTGAGATTTTGTACTTATTTATGGTATTTTTACTAGTCTTTGAGATAATTATCATAAGTATAATTATTACAGAACTTTTGGTGTGACCCTTTTTGGATATGTGGTCATATCTCAAAGGCTCACATTCCCTACCACCAAAAAATATTGTACCACAATCTGATATAGTTAGTTAGGGTATCATCCACTGTCCTACCTCTTCAATAGACTTTGTTAGTCTTGAAGCTCAATAATGTTTGATTTTTCTATTCTTTAGGCTTTATTTCATGTCTGAACCTTCTTAATAGTTTATCAGCATTTGTTATATCCTTCTCAAGTAGCCATTCATCTTCTTAAGTTGAATTTTTATACCTTACAAGGTATTCCCTTGCTTTTTTGTTTCTTTTCCTTCTCTCTTTAAGGACTTTCACAATTTTCTTTTCTTTTCCTTCTTCTAAAGGGGGTATTTCAAGTGGGGGTTTATTTCTTAGTGGAAATACTTCCTTGTCACTTGAGCTGTAAGGCTTTATCAGACTTACAGGGAAAGTTGGGTGTTTGTTCATTAGATGACCTGTGATCTCTAATTGCACAGCATTAGGTCCATGTAGTGCTTTTATCATAAATGGTCCTGTAAAGGAATCTTTCAGTTTCTTTGGGCCTTTTATATTGTTGAAATTTAGAGTTGACACTAGGACCAAGTATCCTATTTTTAAGTCAGGTGATTAATGACTTTTATCCCATATTTCTTTTGCATACTTGAAATAATCGTGCATACATCTGTTTGCATGGTGTCTTGCTTTTTCAAGAATTAACTTGAAGCCACTTTCTGTTGGGTGTATATCCACTAAGTCCTTTTTGAGGGTATCATAAGGGAGTCTTGCATTCCAGCCTTTTTCTAGCATTGCAGAGGTCCTTCCAGTTGAAGAATGGCTTGATGTTTTATATGCCAGCTCAAGAGCTGGTGTTAATGAACACCAATAATGGGTAAAACCATCAGAATCCTTGAGCTCTAGGCCATAAGCACAGAATATTCTTATCATGTCTTCTAATTTCTGTATCATTACTTCTGCTAGACCATCAATTTGGGGGTGGTAAGCTGTTGAGAATGATAGTTTTGTTCCAAACAGGTTATGGAGGTTTGTCCATAATGCTGAAGTGAATTTCGGGTCTCTATCACTTGTGATGTTTTGGAATAAGCCTGTGTGGCTAACAGCTTTATTCAATATCATTATGGCTGTATCCATAGCTGTATCATCCTTGTGAAATGGTAAAAACATTGGGGTTTTGCTGTATCTGTCAACTAATACTAGGCATTGATTGTAACTTGTGTCTCCTCCTGGAGGTAATGCTGTTACCCAATCCATGTGAACTATTTCCCAAGGGGATTTTGGTTCTTGGATTTGGATCATCATTCCAAATTTTTTACCTGTGGCTCTGTTTACTTTTTGGCATCTGTCACAGGTTTGGCAGTATTATGCAACATCTTTCTTCCAATTTGGCCCCAAGAGCAGGTTTTTACCCTCTCTAGTGTTCTGTCTTCTGAGAGATGTCCAGCTGCAACACTATCATGAAATTCATGTAGTATAGTGTTTATTAGAGTTCTATCTGTTAAAGACATAACACATGTATGTTTAGTTCCATGGTAAAGGATTTCATCAAGGAGGTGGAATCTTCCTTCATCATATGCTTTTTTCCATGTTACATCTAGTTTTGATGAAAGTGATTGGTCTTTACAGTCTTTAATTAGAAGTTAGCATAAGATATGGAAGTTTTCATAAATTTTATAGTTTTCTTTAACTTGGTTAAAGAATTCTGTGCCTATATCTGTTACACATATGCCTTCTATATGGTGCTCTTACTGTGGTACCCATGCTGGATTTTCAGGTGCATTTTCCAGAGCCCATCTGCTAAGACCATCTGCAATTTTATGAATATTACCAGATTTATAAACTATAGTCATGTTTCCCCTATATTCTTGGATGGGAATTTGCCATCTTAACATATGTCTATTTGAGGTTTTCATGTTTAATAAAGATTTTACAGCATTACAATATGTAATTATATCAAACACTGTGCCATATAAATGATAGTGTAATTTTTCAAAGCCCACACTAAGCAGAGGAATTCCATTTGGCTTTCTCCATACCTTGCTTCTGTTGGCTTTATTTGTCTTGAAATGAAGCAAATTGGTCCCTCAACAGGTTTGCCATTGATGATTTGTGTCTGGTGTAGTGCAGCACCTAGTCCTTCTCCACAAGCATCAATGTATAGTTGAAAGGGTAGCTTCCAATCTGGCATTAGAAGAAATGGGGCATTTGGTAAGAAATTTTCCAATTCTTCATATTCCTCAACTCTTTCTTCAGTCATTTCATAGACTTTCTGTTGGTCACAGAGCTTATACAATGACTTAGCAATTATTGCAAAATCTTTTATATGTTGTCTGTAATAACCAGCAAATCCTAGAAATAATTGCATTTATTTCTTAGTTTGGGGAATTGGTTTCAATAGTACTTCTGATACTTTATTCTTGTCTATGCCTAAACTTAGTCCAGATACAACATGTCCTAGTGCTTTCAGTTCACTGTATGCAAAATGACACTTTTTCAGAGAGATTTTCATGTTTACTTGTACTATTTTTTGCAAGTCTCTTTCTAGTATTGATAAGTGACTGTACCAAGTCTCTGAGCAAATAATGATATCATCAATATAATTAATCAGCCATCCTTCTGATAATTCTTCAGGAAATATGGTATTAATCATCCTTTGGTAATGCAATGGTGCATCTTTCATACCAAATGGCATTCCGAGATATTCAAAAATTCCACAGTGGACTATTGTCCTTAGTAGTTTCTTGGAATTGTCTGTTAAGACATTTTGGTGAAAGCCCTTTAGAGCATCCATGGCTGTGATGAACTTAGCCTGAGATAATTGTGTTAATGTCTCATGGATTCTGGGTATTGGGTATCTGTCAGGGATAGTATAGGTGTTTAGAGCTCCAAAGTACCCCACAATTCTTGATTTTCAATTATTACAAGTGATAATGACAGGTGTAGTGACCTCTACCTCTTCATTATGTACTACTTTCCTTAATACTCCAAGGTATATTGGTTCTTTAATGTGTACCTCTAAAGCTTCTCTAGCTCTTGAACTGGCTGGATGTGCTGGTCTTCTTAATAGAGGTGGATAAGGTTTTTCTATATTAAGGATCATGTCTACCTCATGTCCAATTATGGCACCTATTGGTTCCTTGTCAGTTGAAAAGGCATTTTTATATTTAAATAAGAGTTCAATCAATTTTTCTTTCATTTTTACTGTCAATTCATGATTTAATTCTGCCTCTTTTAGCTGTTCTGTTATGAAAAAATCCATTTCTGGGCCTTTTTCTTCATTCTTGATAGCTTTAATTTGTCTTTTGTTATTAACAAGCCAAATTTTTGTCTTTTATTGTCTCCTATGGTAAAATATCTATCTTTTTGGTTAGAGATATATAAATCATAAATTGAAAAGTAGTCATTTCCAAGTATAAAATGGTTACTAGTGCAGTTGTCTATTACTAAAAATTATACTTTCAATCTGATACATTGTGAAGGATGAGGAGAAATGAGTGTTAAGTCAATTATTCCAAGGGGCTTCATGCTTTCACTTGAAATTCTAAATTTAACCCCTTGTATCGGTATATGTTTTTCTTCCCAATCTGGTACAATTGTATTCAAATACCGTTTACCAACACAGGTACAATATGCTCCTGTATCTAAGTTCACTTTTTCCTCTTTGTTTCCCACCATGACAATACTTATACTTGATTTTCCAGCTGTATATACCATCCCTTTTGTTAGTTTGGTTCTATACAATTTAGCATCTTGTATGTTTGTGAGGCTTGTATCAGATGTTCCAGCTTGTGGTAAGTTTGAATTGACATCCAGTACTTCATATATTAAATCAATATTATAAATTTGTGCATTAATTATATTAATTTCATCACTTTAATAAGTTTCTGATTCTTTGGTGTCCTTTTCAGAATCAGATTCTTCTTCTTTTTCATTGTGGTCTTCTGTTTCCACAATTTCATCAATTTTTGCTTTTTTAAGGCAATTATTGGCTGAGTGTCCAATACCTCCACATTTGTGGCATTTTCTTTGCTCATTATTGTTGGATGTATTGGGCTTTAGAGTTTCTCTTGGTTTATATTTTTTGATAAATCGCTTGTTTGGACTTTTAATGTCCAATTTCTTCCAAGCTCTGCCAATTTTTGTCCTTGTCGCTATGTCTTGTAGTGCATTGATATACTCTTCTGTAGAGCATGGTTCTATACACCTGCTTCTCAGGGCATGCTCCAATTCTCCTCCACATTTCTTGAGAATTTTCATGTGTACCATCTTTTGTGACATTTCTGGGTACAGTGCATTTAATCTTTCAGCCTGTTCCAAGAGCCAAGTCAAAGGTTTATCTTTGTCTGGGTCAAAGAAGCAGCTTTCAAATAAATTTTCTATTTTGTACCTCCAGGCATCACTAGCCCACTTGGTGATTATTTCTTGATTCCACCAAGACCAGGTATTTTTGCCATTTGTCTACCTTATGCCATAATACCATTTTTTTGCAGATTTTTCAAACAGTTACTGTAATCTGGAAGTGATTAATTCATCTGGTATGGTGTAATCATCTTGTAAAATGTCAATTGTTTTAATAAATGACATATGGTCATATTCACATTCTCCTGTGAATGTTGGCCATTCTTTTAATTGAGGTGCTTCCTTCATTAAGACTTGCAAATGGGGTTGATAACTTTGGCATATTTAAGTTAGCCTCATTAATTTTATCCATTTTTTCAGTAATAAGCCTTATTTCACTTTGAATATCATCTGTCAGATGCATTCTTGCTTCATCACCTTTTTTCACGTTGTCTAAAAGTAATTTTTGGTGTGATGAAGTCTTTTCTTCAAATTCTTCTGTAAGATTATCAATACTCACATCATAATTGATTGTTGAAGTTTTATATTTGATATCTTTTATGTATTTATACAATTGTTGTTGTCCTTGTATTAATTTTTGAGTACTGTCAATTAAAAATTTTGGTTTGTTATTTTTAACAATAAATTTAATGTTGTCAATTTCTTTTTTGTTTTGTACAGCAATTTTTGTTAAAGAAGATAATTTATTATTTATTTCTTGCAATGATAATAACCTATTTTTAATTTCTCTTAGAGGTAAAATACTATTTTTGATTTTTGTTAAAGTATTTACAACATCTGGGGACAAGGTTATTTCTTTGGGAAATGAGGTTGTCTCATTCTTTGC
This sequence comes from Austropuccinia psidii, assembly GCA_023105745.1. Taxonomy (NCBI): domain Eukaryota; kingdom Fungi; phylum Basidiomycota; class Pucciniomycetes; order Pucciniales; family Sphaerophragmiaceae; genus Austropuccinia; species Austropuccinia psidii. Next base: position 27,120,525 of record JALGQZ010000015.1, read on the forward strand.
TCCTCCTTTTCCATGAATTCCATCAAGGTTCTGGACATGTTAAAGACATTGTCCATGGCATCTTTTTGGATTTTTGGAATCCTGCAGCTTGGGGAATATTGTTTTTTCCAGTTCTTTTTCTTGTTCTTCTTCCCTTCTTAGGGAAGTGGATTGGCTTGGGGCTTGCTGGTAGAAGCTGCTGGGGCTTCTTCCTTGTTTTCCTCCTTCTTTTTGGCATGGTACTCCTTGATCATTTTGATTTGAGGTTTGGATTATAGTGGATTCCATCCATTGGAGTATCTCACTATTTACTTCTCTTTGAGGAACGTTTTGAGGATGTGCCAGGAGTTTATCAATCCTTGGTGTATTTGTGGCAACATTTCCCAGTCCTTGTCCTTGTACACTCTGTAGTACTGCTTGTACTGGCTCATTTAAATGTCTATCTGAGCCCTCTGAATGTGATTTGTACCTGTTTGAGCTTCTCATACTTAGTTCCAATTCAGGTTCAGATATCATGGGCATTTCTGGAACTTGCCTTTGGGATAAGGCAGTTCCTTGTGTGGATTCTGTTCCACTGGGGATTTTTACCTTTCTTTTCCCTTTTGAGGGATCAATTCTTCCTCTGAGTCCAGCTCCATTTTATTGGATGGAGTATTAGGAGCCTCTTCTGGTAGTTATAGTTTAAGAAATAAGAAATAAGAAGATTTCAGGACAAGAATTCTTCTTATGGCAATTTATAAAGAAGGTACTCACCTTCAGAGTCCTGAATAGTGGGTCCTGGAAGGTCTAATTTCTTAGCTTTCTTTTTCTTAAAGACAATTGGTGTTGGAGAGCTTGGGCAAGTTTCTTCCACCAATATTTCAACAGTGGCTTGATTGTCCTCTGTTGGATTGTCTTCAAACACTAAAAAAGACAAATAAATATAAGTCTTTTATATAAGAAGTGTTATTTTTGGTAAGATATGGAAATTTTCCATGTAACAATTAATTTTATATCTTGGAATAAATGAAATGAATAAAGAAATGAAAAAAATGAATAAAAATAATTTTTTTTATTGGTTTCTAATATTTTTTATTTTTAAAGAATAAAATAAAATGAAGATGATTCTTTTATGAAATCAATTTTTAATATATAAAATATCTCTTTTAATCACTAGAGTCACTCAAAGAAAGTTCCTGCAAGTCTAAGTATGTGAAAAACCACATTTAAGACAGTACAATTTCTTTCCAAATGCCTCAATAGCTTTTAAAATCAATAAATATAGAATTATAATTTATTATTGGATAAACCCAATTGGAATCTTTTTAAAGGTCTTTTAAAGTAAATATCATGGCCAGGCCCCCAAATGTAAGGCTTGACTATGAAACAATAAGTAAAAATTACTAATATTTTACTTATTGTACTATGAATGTCCTTATAAATGAAATAAATAGGATAAAAAGTAATTATAATAATAAAGATACATTATAATTATGGCGTAAAAATAATTATATTATTAAATTAATATAATAATATAATAAATAAATATAATAAAATAAGATAATTAATATATTTAAAAACACTTTCTTATTGTTACCAACAAATGATAAAGGCGTAAAAATTGGTTTTTATTAATAAAAAAAAATAACAATAATATTACCAATATTAAGGCTATATATTAATATAAATACTATATATATTCATTGAAGAATTCTTAATAGTAATAATAGAGAGAAATTATCATAATAAGAGAAAGTAACCTACTTTTGATGCTTAATATAATGATTTTGGATACATTTATGCTAAATAATGTAAATAAAACTTATTCAAATTGTATTTACAAAGAAAATAAGAGAGATTACAAATTTTCTTCATTTTAAGTGGAAATGAGATTTTTAAGAGAATTATAGCAAAACAGAAGAACAATTGAAGTAATCATGTCAAAAATGATGATTATAATGAAGATTACCTTTGGTATTTGATAATATGAAAGATTTATATATAAAGAATAAAGATTTTACCTTTTGATTTAATTGTTTTAATGTTTTCATGCGTCTTAGGGGAAAATAGAGTAAAAGGAGCTCTATTTATAGTAAATACCTCTCTTCTAGAGTCCAGTAGACTTATGGTAGACGTGTACTGATGGTATCTACTAGAAATGATCCGTATTTTAAGGCTTAGTGATGATTACATCATGATCAAACCATCTTATCACATTATTATGCCATCATTTAGAGTTATCACTATAAATCTACATTTGATGACATAATAGGCTTGGAAGAAGCCTAAACTTCCTAGATTTTATTAGTATTAATCATAATATAAGAGTATTCACCAGTTTTATTACTTATGTAACTGTTAAACTTAAAATAAGATTACTATGAGTGATCATAAATGATCAGATTTAAGCTTAAACTTTGATAATTAATAACTTCTGAGTTATACACGCTAAGGCTATTCTGGGAGTGGATTCTGATAGCTTGAAATTCCCTTATTAAAATTCCAAGAGAATTTGATTACATCATCAAAACTCTATTGTTGATGATTTTTCTTGTAGCTCATCTTTTCTGTTGAAATTTAATATTTTAAACTTCAAACCATGATTTCAAGGGGTTATACCTTGAATATTATAATAGAAATTACATCCTTTTTCACATATGAGCTAGTAGAATCTGACTGTCTACGCTTTTAAGCTTTGACCACTTCCACAACAAAGTGGTCAACAGCTCCATTGATTTTAATCAATAATCCATTACAAGTCTTAAGCTTGTTTATATCTTGTAAAAAAACGTTCATATCTGTGTTCCTACATTAATTACGTGGTGACTTTATTTTTGGTTGATCTATCTATCATATATATTTCAAAGGATATTAGCTAAAAACCATAAATATATGCATTGACCAAAAAAGTGCATATATTCAGCTTAGTTCCTTAAGTATTGACTTTAGAGAATAGCTTTATAATTGTTTTATGTGTGTTTTGCTATGAAGAATTCCTTGGTTGAATTTATTTTACATGTTGTAACATTGGCCTTTGAGTTAAATAAGGTTTTATACCATTTCTAAGGTATTATTACTTATTCTTCAGTAATGATTGACTTTTCAGATATGCCAAAAAAATGGCATATGTGTGTTCAACCATGGAGAATCCAATGGTGTAATTTCTTCCACATGTCTACTCATTAGATTCTGAGTTAATTTAGATTTTGTACTTATTTATGGTATTTTTACTAGTCTTTGAGATAATTATTATAAGTATAATTATTACAGAAATTTTGTTGTGACCTTTTTTGGATATGTGGTCATATTTCAAAGGATCACAAGTATCCACAACAGTTGGTAGAGAAGTATTGAAATGAGAAAGGATAGCGGCAGTGGTCCATGATTCTTTGAGTAATTGAAACTGGCTAAGAGCTTCCTTATTGAAGATAAAGGTAGAATATTTTTTAAGAAGGGAAGTGAGAGAAGTGAGTTTTTTGGAGTAATTTTCAATGAAAAAATGATTTAAGCTTGCCAAGCCAAGAAATTTCTTAATGGCTTTGATGCTCTTGGGATGAGATCAATTGGGGATTTTTTGAGCTTTTGAAGAATCTATATTTAGAACATCACTTTAAACAACATAGCCAAGATATTCCACACTTGAGGAATGGTATACACACTTTGAGGCTTTGGAAAACAGATCTTTGTCCATCAGCCTTTGGAGGACAGCAGCCACATGTTTTACATGTTCCTCCTCAGTTCTTGAGAAGACCATAATATCATCTAGATAAACTACAACATCAATTTCCAAGAAATATGAAAAGATATCATTCAAAAGATTCTGGAATGAAGCAGAAGCATTGGTTAGGCCAAATGGCATCACCAAATACTCATAACTACCATACTTAGCTATAAAGGGAGCTATATGCTCATCCCCCTCTTTAATTCTCAGGAGATTATGAGCACCACAGATATTTATCTTGGAGAATATAGTGCAATCATTGAGGACAGTTAGAAGGTGGTTCATAGGAGGGACAGGATACCTGTTCTTCCTAGTGACAGCATCGAGTTTGCAGTATTCAACACACAAACAAAGGCCACCATCCTTTTTCTTAACAAAAAGGACAGGTGCTCCTGTTGAAGAGGAGCTTTGCCTAATGAGAACTTTTTCCAAATTCTCTGAAATGCAGGCCCACAGTTTTTATGAATCATGATTTGATAAGGAGTAGATAATGCCGACTGATGGTAGAAGACCATCCAGTTTGATATGATGATCACAGGAATGGTGTGGAGGACCTTTCTTTGCTTTCACCTTAGAGAATACATCCAAATAATGGTGATAAGCAGGAGGTAAAACCTTAAGCACAGTTTAAATTTCTTCTGGCTCTTCCTCCTCATCCAACTGCTGCTCTGGGAATGCATGGAAGGATAAAGGAGGAAGGTATATATCCCCTTGAAAAAGAGGAAGTGAAGATATAGAAACATCTTCTCCAACATCTTTTCTCTCTTTAAGTAAGTAAAGACTGCAAGGCCATGATGGAAGGGATATGGACAGAAGAAGGAAGGGAAGGCATCTTAAGCTCACCAAAAAGAGCAACACTGTTGACAGAAGTGTCCAAGTAATTACTAGTAAAAGAATTAATACCACTAGAATCCTTATGACTAGAATCATAGGTGATCAATCAATTTTTACAATAAATAATGGGATGAAAATGGTAAAGGAAATCGTAGCCCAATATTAGGTTTTCTTCCATGGGTGAATCTATGATAAAAAGTCCCATTCAAAGCTTGGGAAAGAGGGAAAGCCAACAACCCACTTGGTATAATGAGTGATGAACAAGGAAGTGGATTCATTAGAATCCAAAATGAAAAGAGGAATCTTTTCAGGGATCTCTGACATAGTCAATGAGTACTTTAGAAAAAAATTCTTTTCAGTAAAACAGTTTGTAGGACCAGAATAAATCAGAATACTATAAAACATATCAGAGATAGAAGAAAAATAAGAAATTTTCAAGATTTCTTGACACTAGTATTCAGAGTACACAATTGTGCTCTTGAAGGAAATGAGTGAGAACCATTGAGCAAATCATGATTCCCACTCAGGCTTCTCCCTTCTTTTTAGGGAAGCCTCCTGACAACCCTGGCCTATTCTGAGGCCTCTTGAAGAGTTTTTCAATTGTGTGCTTTCCATCACAATAATTGCATAAGCCTTATTTAATCCTCCTCCTCTTTTCAGAACTGATTAGTTTATTGTCCTTATTGAGGAGAGCAGCATGGGGCTTATCCTTTGAAGCTTGAAAATTATTTCCCTTCTTGCTCTTCTTGTGATGAGGCTTTTTGGAAGATGAATCTTTAGGAGGCCTGGAAGAATTGGATCCAGTAACTGGAGGCTTCTTCTCTTTATTAATACCCTTTTCCTTCTGCCACTCATGGCAACTTGTATCTAACTCCAAGGTAAGGTCCATGAGTTCCTGAAAAGTATCACAGTTACCAGGGTGAGAATCCAGCTGGTCCAAAAGTCTTGATGCCAAATATCTTCTAGAAAATTTATATAAGCCCTTCGCCACCAATCTTCAATTCTTGACATTAAGCTTCTAAAGTCAGAAATGTAAAAGGATACATGACCACTTCATTGTTAGATTATCCAACTCTTTTTAAACTTTCATAAATTCATTGGGATCACCAAACAGAGTGAATAACTGGGTTCAAACAAATGCCAGTTATTGAGGAGGTATGATGGGTCTTCATCAGAGATATTTGAGAGGTATGGTGAAATCCATTTTCCAGCGCTACCAGTGAGAAAAGGAGCTGAGTAAAGAAACTTCTTCCTGTAAGAGAAGAAGTATTCTGGGTAATTACGGAAAATTAACTGACAGTATTGGATAAATACTTTCAGTTTATGGGCTTGAGTACCATCAAAAAAATCAGGTGCCTTCATTGATGGAGCTTTGAATTCTGGGGATCTTGAATTTTTCCTGGGGGCAACTGCTTGAGTGAGTTGTCCCATGAATTTAGTCATTTTCTCCATCATCTTGAGAAGATTTGGTTTAGCTTTAGAGACAAGGGTTTTATTAGAAAGGGCTGTATTTGGAGCTTCAGAAGCCTCAGGAACACCTGCTAAGGAAGCTTCCAGTTTATTTTCTTCATACTCTTCCTCTTTCATAGACTCCTCCCCCTCTTCATCTTCAGCTTCCCCTAATCTACTTCTAGGCCCTTGGAAGATTCTTGGATAGCCACCCAACAAGCCAGAGAATGATCTTGATCTTCTTGACTTCACACCTCCTCTTCTAGAGGGTACTGCTCCTTCCACTGGTGATCCTCTGTCCAAATTTTTGATCAGTTGATGAACTGATGGTGTGCAGTCAAGAGGAGCCTTTGCTGTAGGAATGATAACATCTTGATTCCTTTGAGACATTGTATTCTTGTATGGAGGGCTATTCTGAACTGGAATTATTGAAGAATAAGAAAATTAAGAGCTTGATTATACTTTGAGAAAAATAAATAAGGTTTGACAAAATCAACTAATAGAAAATGAGAGTCTTTATGAACTTGAGTAATCAATCAGAAGTATTGAGGTGAATCAATGTGAGCAGTTATTGGGAATGAAAATGACACAATAAAACTTCTTGAAGAGTTGAGAATTAATTTAAATCAATCAATAATTCAATTAAACAAATTATCAAGTCAATGCAAAATCAATATCAATAATATCTTGAAGAATTCAATAAATCAATCAAAGGTCTTGAGGTATCAAATCAGTCAATCAATATCTTGATGAGTAAAAATCAGATCCATCAATCAATTCAATTCTTGAGTTCAATAAATCAATCTTGAGGAATCCAACAGTCAATCAAAATCAATCCAATCCAACAAAATCTTGAGTCTTGAATCAGTTATCCTAATGAATCCCAATAAATTAGCCAATCAATATAAAACCTATAAACCTGAATCAAACAAAGAAAGATACTTTTAGATCATTAAGAATTTGAGATAGAGTGAAATGGTCAACAGAATTAAGAAATGAAGAAAGGATCAATTTTCATATGAATGAAGTTAATGGGATGAAACTTGATGAGAAAACATAAAGTCATAAAAAATCATACAATCATGAAAAATCACAAATTAATAAAAAGATCATAATTGGTGAATGAGGGAAATGAATTTTAAAAGAATGAAAAGAAATAATAAATTGTTAGTTAATTAATAAATTTTCACTGGGGCTCTTCAAAGTGAAGAGGGCCTGGCACTCAGCTGACTGGGACTTGCTTATGGAGGGCTCAAGGATTGGAATAAGATTGGGTACACTTAAGAGTGTAATAAAAATAAGCTTTCTAAATAAATAAATATAAGAAGAAAAGCAAAAAAGAATAAGAGTGAGGAATAAAAGGGCCAATAACAAACAAGTCCAAGTCCACTGTTTTAACCTGCCATAAAGAAAGAGAGGGGCTAATAATGATATGGGCACCACAGCTCATACTGAACAGGTGAGAAAAAATGTAAAGACCAACTTAATACTAACAAATATAATACTTAAAAATGAGAGTAAGAATATTTATTAAATAAGAAATCAACTATATTAATTAACTGAGGAAAAAGGCCCCAGAGGGAGTAAGAGAGGCTGGTATATGTGAGAATTCACCATCCCTGATCCAAGGAGTGAATTTTCTTGAGAGGAATCTTGATTTGAATTGATTTGAATAATACAGCCCCTGTATGGATGTACACAGTCTTCAGAAGAGGTGTGGCAGAGTTGGCTTATAATAAAGTTTGAGACTTATGTATCAAAAACTGTATTTAGTGAATCTAGCCTGTACAAGTGTTGGCAGCCTATATTGATGAACCAAGATGTATGCATGTTTCAGAAAGAAGATTTTCTGAAAATTATTTCTGATATACATACTAGATTTTCTGGTTTCATGAGCTTTAGTGAGCTCAAGGTTTAATACCCTCACCCCTGATAGTGGCTGTGAAATCACCATGAATTCAATTGAAGGAAATTTCCTTCTATCAGAAAATTAGTATCATCTTAAATTGTAGTAACTCTTAATCTTTGGCTAATAAATTATAATTGAAATTTGGATCAATGAATCCTGGAGCTTTACTATTCCAATATTTGGTTTGTCCTTGACATTAATTCTTACTGATTATTCCAGGCCCTAGAAATTTGTTTATTATATTGAAGTTTTAGCTTTGGGGAATGGGATTGGGGCCTTGCAAACAAAAAGTTTTTTTCAGGATAGGGTCCAAGAAGTTATTTGAAGAAAGTACTGAGCCAAGTTAGATACCTCATTCATATTAATTAAAAAATAATACAAAAAGATTCAATTTTTGTACTAAAAAACATCAAATACAAAATAAAATAAAGAAGCTATAATATATAATTAAGCTAGCTGATAATATGAATAGAAATTGCAAAACGGTATGATATTAATAGTCAAGGAAGAAAGATTTTTACATTATAAAAGGAAATTGAGGCTCATGGAGATTTTCCAACCAGAAGGGAAATCTCACTAACAAGGTTCACTAGTTTCTGGGATAACAAGATACTTATTGGCCATTTGTAAAAGCATAGGAAACATTGTATCCTTCATTTTCCAAAAAAGAAGATTCAAATGAGCTTGGAATATGGAGGTTCAGAAAAATATTGATTAAGTTCAACCTTGAGCTGGCTGAAATCCTGGTGGTACCAATGGGTACATCTCATCAAAGATACACCCTATGTCATCAGTATTAGTATGAAACTATTCTGATGTGATAATCTTTTCTGTTGGTCCATTTTAAATGAAAAATATTTCTTTGAGCTGAGTTTCAATGATTCCAATATGCTGAAAATTTGAGTAATGAGTAAGAAAAATCATCATTTGAGTCATGGATAAAGGATTGAGATACAGATAACTGGTGCATTTCTCAAAGGAAATACAAGCTATTTTAAAAGTTTTTTTTTCACTCAAATTACTTCTGGATCTATAGGAGAAGCATAGAGCTGATAATATTCCTACAAAAATAGAAAAAGTATTAAGTCTTAAAAATCAAAAAACATTACTTACATGAAAATTTCATTTTTTGGGAGGATGTAAAGGGGAAAGGACTGAACTATAGTAGTATATTTTAAATCAAAAAAGAATAATATTTAACATTCTATTGGGGGTAAGAAATTGATTCAAATTTTTAACAGGATAAAGTACTTATTACAGAAATCCTTTAGTAACAAAGCTTATTCAATCATTGAGTTTTTGGGATTAAAATGAGGGAATAAATGGTTCAGTAGGGATTTATCTTTTTTTTATCAATTGTAAAAGAACCTCACTGTTACTGAAAAACTTGTTCCTTTGAGAGATTTGTAATAAATATGAAGCTAGCCATGTATCTAATGATATTTTTGGGATTTATTTGGGCTTTGAGCCTTCAGGTAGGTCAGGGTAGGTAGATACTCTCATTGGTAAAGATGGCCCTTAATTTTCTTGAGGATCATTAATATGGCCATTCATAAGGACCTTCAGTCCATCAAATTTCACTAGATTTAGAAAATGAGCCATGAAGCAAATTGAATTTATATTTGGCTGGAGTGAAATACTATTATGGCTTATTTCATTGGTCATCCAAAATTTTACAGTGGAGCTTTAAGTGGTTATGGATGTTATCCCTTTCTCTAGAGTGTAATTTTGCAGAATTTCAATTCATAAATCTCTCAGAGGCACACCTAAAAGTTCAACTAGAAGTAATTAAAACTTTATTAGCCAATTTGATCATATTAATTTTATTGTATAATGAGAAAAACATACCTTTAATTAAATTTAATACCAAAAGAATTGTGAGCCTGTGAAGTATATATGACATACCCATAAGGCCACAAATAACTTTACATAAAGTTGATTCAGTCTTGAACAGACTTTTCAATTGAATTCAAAATAAAAAATAACAAAAAATAGGTATAACCTTTTTTGGATAAACAAAGTTATAATTATTATTTAATTTTTGTATTCTACACCAAAAATAACCTAGGGTACATCCATAGGGTGTTATACCCAAATATGATTATTTCTTAGGTTCTTAGATGATTTAAGAATCTCACAGTACAACTGCAACTTATTTTAACATTTTCTAAAATTGTTAAATTTAAGCATAAATAAGCTCAAATTCAAATTTGCCTAAGATTTATGCAAACATACCAAAATTTTAGTTAAAATTAAGGTGTTGTGTATATTTACTGAATTGGCTAAGGATTTTCCATACAGGATGTAAATCCTGTGTGGGCTCAATTTAAAAGGTTCAAGGCCATAGTATGGCTTTAAATAAATAAAAGGGCAAAATCCATGCAAAAAGGTGGGACAAAGGAAAAATACCAAACAGAGCTGGGGTACACAGCTTTTTATATCTGCAAGGATTAAATGAAAGTTTTCCAACTGTATTGGAATATTTTGAAGCTTATTTAAACTTTAATATTAGACTTTGATCCAACCTTAAATTTTAAACTGGTTTTATCCCAACTTGGACAGGAATTTCAAGCTTCCAAAGGGTAAATCCCAATATGAAAGCTTGAAATTAAGGTTTTAAGAGCTTTCAAAGCTTAATTAAGCTTCAAGCTTTAAATTTACATGAATTAAAACCTTATCAAAGGTTAAGGTTTGGTTTGTATTGCTATTTCACATGGAAAAATAGTAATAACTTCAAAAATTCATTCAAACCCCAATTATCAAAGGATTTCACTGCAATGCTAACACAGCCTACAATTTAATGCTATCTGTGTATTCTTCAAATTTTAAGTATATTTCATAAACACGTTTTATTTGTAATTATCCTGGAAATTTACTCTTTTGATTATACTTAAGGAAAATTGAGATTTCTTTAAAAAATTAATTAAAAACTGATTTTAAGAGATTTTTGGTTGAAACTCTATTTTTAAGTTGCTCATGTGATGAAATTGAATATAAATAAACTTATCTTATATTAAAAATTAAAATAATTAACCCAAAGGAGGATTAAAGTTACCTGGAGTTAAGAATAACACTTGTAACCTGAAATAGGAACTAAAAAGAAGTTAGCTTAAGGTAAGAACCTTATTTTTAACCATGGTTTTTCAGTTTTTACCTGAGCACACCCTCTATATCTATTATGAATCATGAGAGCCACTCTTCAGACATAAAAAGAGTCTGTTCATCACTGCTTTTTTCCATCATTCATTATAAATCCAATTATATCAAACATCTAAACAGGCAAAGTTTTATTACATATAAAATCTTATTATTAAAGTAATTCTTAAGTTATTTTATTCTTTATTAATCTTGAATTGAATAATTGAAATCATAGAATTCAGATTATTGCTGTAATCACCAAAAAAATATATTTTATTTCATAAAATTATCATCTCAAATATTGGTTAAAATCCCTAAATTCCTCTTAAAAACTCTTTTAATAATATTTTTATTATATAAAGTTGTTTTATCTTGAAAATATTGATTTTTTGGCGTGTTTTTAACTTATAATGATTATTTAATATAATAACTGTTGTCTTTAACTTGTTGTATTAAATATATATTATACATAAGTTTTTCTCTGAAGCACTATAGTATTTATCTATTATTAGTTTTTTTACATAGAATTTTTCTATAAGAATTATTTCTGCACAGTGTGTGTGATAATTCTTTTATAAATAATATTTATATTATTTATAAGTGGTTGAATACTAATATTCTACATGTGTAATTGTCTCATTAAGAGCTTTACACTTCTTATTGTTATAATTGTCAGTTACTATAAAAATAATAGAATAATTATAATTTATTAACATTATCAGTATTTTTTCATTATTAAATCATTTAATAATAATTAAAGTTCTTTCTTTTATATAATTATTTTCAATAACTATACATAGTTGTGGTTATAATATTTTGTTATTTTATATTTTTCTACTGAGGACAGTCATAGTACTCTTGATATTGTTACTATGATCAAGAGTTTAATAGAAAAGCCTTACATTTGAAGTCTGGCGTTGATTTTAACCAATATTCGGGACATAAATCATATTCTAGACCTTATTTCACTCCTTTTTGATGTAAAATTTCCATATTTACTTTAATTTTGGCTTTTTTGGGACTTATCCCTCATTAATAATATTTATAATATTAATACAGTGATTTTTTTAAGAATATTGTTTGTAACATTATACTATTGAGTGATTTGGAATAAATTTCTCTTGTCTAAGTAGTTGATTTTTCACATCACAGACTTGAAATTGTTTCTTTGAGTCATTCTAGTAAAAAGTGAATAATAATACAATTTTGATTAATAACTTATTAATTGAATAATTATTATTTCTTTGGAGAAAATATAAGAACAAATAAAAAAAATTCAAAAAGTCAAAAATCTTTACTTAAAAACATTTTTCTTCATTATTTAGACATTTTTCTTTATTTTTGATGTAATTTGCCATAAATTTCATTAAAACAACTTTATCCAATAAGTTGATTTTATAAGTCATTTTTATTGTTTAAGAAGATAACTTATATCTTTTTATTATTTTCTCTAGTGTCATCCATCAGAGAAAGTTCTTCATACTCTTAGGTCTCAGAATCTAGTATTGAAATCCAAACCAACCCAGCACCAAGGGGTTGAATTACCAAAGAACCCTTTAAAGATCCAGTAGGTGAATTCAATTGATTTATTAGTCCATTTTTCTTTAAATTGACTTGAAATGACTCCTACTAGAAGTGGAAGTAACCACTCCCTCCAATAAAATGGATTTGTACCAGGACATTCAAGTCATAAATCCAAAGGACAAGATTTTCAGCCTAGAGGAAAGGAAAAAATGGAAGATGCAAGAACTTCCACCAATTCACAAAGGTTAGCCAGCACCTTTGACACTACTATTGAGAGTCCAGAAGCTGACATAACTGCTATTCCTGTTGTCACACCTGAATCATTTCCAACAGGAAGCAATAGAAATATAACAGTCTCAATACAAGAACTGGTTTATGGATGCAAAGCAGCAGGAGTGGGAACTTCTGCCAAGTCTTTGGATAGGCACAATAAGCTCATGTCTTTAAGTGAAGAAATTCATGGGTCCAAAAAAGACAGAGGATCTTCTGAGGGGTTGGACACCCATTTCTTGCAAAGGACAAGTCCAACACATAAAATCTTGGTTGAAAAACCAAAGCATGTTGTCAGAGTACCAGAAGAAGAATTTGGCCCAAGGAAAGGACAACAGCCCAGTGGAAGCTCCCCAAGCCTCCACAAGCAGAAATCAGCCTCAAAAAGTGCCAAACAAGGGAAAGAAAACCCCAAAAAACAATCAGAAGGGAAAGCAAAAGGCAAAGGGAAAGTCAAAGCTCAAGTGGAACAACCCTTACCCACAGAACTACAGAACGCCTAAGAAAGAGAAGACAGCAATGGTCAATGTGTTCAATATGGCAAGAACTCTGATGGAAATCAAAAACAAGAAGGAGGAAAGAATGAACCAATCCTTTCCAAAGAAATAGACCTTTTAAAGCTTGTAAACCATTTTGAAACTTTTAATAAAGAGATTTTAGCAAAGTTCAACAATTCTGAGTATATCCAACAAAATTTGGGTAGAGAGATTTTACAAGTAAAAGAGTCACAAAAGACCATTATTGGTCTAGAAAGCATTAATAGAAACAATATTTTGTCTTTTGTGCAAATTTGTGCAAGAATTGAGTCTAAATTACCTTACTCAATCAAGAAGATGACAATTATATTTCTTTTATTACTAAACAATTAAGAGAATTAAAAATACAAGTCCAGAAATTAGAAAATTCAACTGGTCACAATGCAGCTCTTTTCCAAGAACAATTGGAAAAAAGTGATAAAGCAAGACTTGAATTCAAAAGAAGATATTCAATTAAGTATTAATAATATATCACTGAAAAATGAATTCCCAAGAAAGTCCACACCAATTCTTGACAAAAATGTGCTGAACTTGAACAATGATTTACATCATAAAATTTCAAGTAATTCAGAAGTGGAGACTGCCTGTAATTTTAAAGACGTTCCAAGATTAGAGGAATGGCCAACCTTCAGTGATGAAGGAGAATATAATCACATGAAAGTTATGAAAACAATTGATATGTTCAAAGAAGACTTTAACATACCAGATGAATACATAAGTGCCAGATTACACTCATTGTTTACCAAATCAGAAAAGAAATGGTATTACAAAATGAGACAAGACCATGGTAACAATTCTTGGACTTAGTGGAAAGAAAAAGTTATTTCCAAATAGGAAAATGATTCCTGGAGATTTAAGATTGAAAACTCCTTTGAAGAATCCATCTTTAATATTGAGAGGGACAGGCCCATGTCCTGGTTTCTTAAGCAGAAGGACAGATTAACTGCCCTTCATCCTGATATGTCTAAAACAATTATACATAAAAGGATATTAAGGAAATGTGGTTGTGACCTTGAGCATGCTATAAGAAGAAGATTTATTAAGCCTTGCTCTACAGAAGATTATATCAATTCCATGGAGGACATTACAGCCAGAACAAAAATTGGAAGAAATTGGTATAAAACCCCAATAGATAACAAGACTAGTGGGAAACTAATTTCAAAACCAAATAAACCACATGACAAAGCTCCTTTGAAATGTCATAAATGTGGAAGTACATCTCATTTGGCCAATACTTGTCCAAAAAAGACAAGAATCAATGAGATATAAATTGAAAAAGAGGATGACACAAAAGAAGCAAATCATGTATCTATACATGAAAGTGACTCTGAGCCTTTTGAAGAAGAAGAGCTAACAGATACACTTAGTATATGAAAAATTAATGTTTCCTTTGAGGTCACATAAGTTCATATTTCCTCATCCTGAAGGAAATATAAGATTGAAAGTTGAATTTGTTGTAATTAATAATTTTACTTCAAAACATTTCATACTTGGAAATGATTATCTTAATATTTATGGTATTGATATTAATAATCATAAAGACAGATATTTAACTATAGGGGAAAATAAAAGTCAGAAATTTGCTTTTCCTCTAGAAAAAAGAGAAATAACTGTTATTAGAAAAGTAAAGAATGTTAATAAGGACATATTTGTGTCAGATCAATTAATTGAAGCATAAATTAACCCTGAATTAACATTAAAAATGAAGGAAGAACTTATTGAAATTTTATTTCAATACAAAGAAGCCTCTGCTTCTGATAATGAACCACTTGGAGCCATAAAAGGCCATGAAGTGGACATTATGCTTGATGTGGAAAGACCTTACCCTCCACTATTAAGAGTACCAGCTTACCCAGCTAGCCCTAGAGCTAGAGAAGCATTGGAAGCTCATATTGATGAGCTGATGAAACTGGGAGTTCTTGGAAAAGTTGGGCACAATGAAGAAGTAGAAGTCACAGATCTTGTAATCATTACTTGGTATAATGATAAATCAAGGATGGTTGGTGATTTTATAGAATTGAATACCTAAACTATTCCAGATAAGTATCAAATCCCTAGAATCCATGAGACTTTGAATCAATTATCAAAAGCAGAATTCAACACTTCTATGGATTCCCTTAAATGTTTTCATCAGAATTTTTTGACACCTCATGCTAGGAAATTATTGAGAATAATTTCTCATTGTGGTATTTATGAATACTTGAGGATGCCTTTTGGTATTAAAAATGCACCCTCTCATTATCAAAGAATGATGAATACCATTTTCCAACATAAATTATCAGAGGTATGGTTGATTATTTATATTGATGACATAATCATTTGTTCCAAAACCTGGCAATTGCATTTAGATATACTTTCATTAGTACTCAAGAATCTTCTTCAAGTGACATTAAAAATATCTCTTAAAAAATGTAATTTTGAGTTTCATTAGCTGAAAGCTCTAGGACATGTTATATCAGGACTGAGCCTTGGTGTTGATAAAAACAAAGTGGCTGCAGTTTTACTGAAACAAATTCCCCAGAACAGAAAAGAAATTATGTCTTTCTTATGGTTTTCCAGTTATTACAGGCAACACCTTAAAGATTTTGCAATCCTTGCCAAATCATTGTACATAATTTGTGATCAACAAAAAGCCTTTGAAATGACATAGGAAAGGATTCAAGCAGATGAAAAAATCAAGTATGCCTTGACTAATTCACCATTATTACTGATGCCATACTGTAAAATTCCTTTCAAGCTGTATATTGATGCATGTGGTGAAGGTCTAGGTGCAGCTCTTCATCAAGTTCAAATTGTCAATTACAAGCCTTATGAAGGTCCAATTTGTTTTATCTCAAGAAAAATCAAACCTACTGAGGCCATATATTGAGCTAGCCAAATGGAGTGTCTTTGCCTTTTTTGGGCTCTAGAAAAACTTCATTATTATTTTTATGGTAGTGTTTTTGAAGTAATTACTGATTGTAATGCAGTAAAGTAACTTCTTAATATGAAAACTCCAAACAGAAACATGTTAAGCTGGCAGATTGCTATACAGGAGTATAGAGGCAATATGACCATAGTACATAAAGCTAGAAATATTCACAAGAATGCTTATGGCTTGAGTAGATGAGCATTACCCAATACACCTGAGAATCCTGCCTATGTTTCTACAAGTGCAAAACCTCATATTCCAATTAAAGGAATTAACATAACAGATGTGGGTACAGAATTGTTTGAAGAAGTTAGAGAAAGCTATAAGCAAGATAAGAGTTGTCATATTCTTACTACTCTAATTGACAAAGATTGCAAAGATTAAGCTTTGGCTAATTCTCTGGATGATATTTGGAAGACATCTTATGAAAATGGAAGATTCCATTTATTTGATGGTATCTTATATCATAGATCTAAACACACATGTGTCATTGTCTTATGTAGTAGAATGTTGATAAACACAATACTACTAGAATGCCATGATAAAATTTCTTCTGGACATATTTCTGAAGACAGAGAAATGGAAAGAATTAAGACATGTGCCTGGTGGCCATCTTGGAGAAAAGATGTAATTGAGTACTGTCATAGTTGTGATATATGGCAGAAATCCAATAAAGCTACTGGTAAGTGATTTGGCTTAATTATTCATATCCAAGAACCAAGTACCCCATGAGAAGTAGTTCATACAGATTGTGTGACTGCTTTACCACCTGGAGGTGATAAGAGCTACAATGCATGTCTTGTTATTGTAGACAGATATAGCAGAAATCCAATCTTTTTACCATGTCATGAAGATGATACAGCTATGGATACAGCTCTTTTGATTTGGAACAGAGTCATATCGCTCACTGGTCCCTTTAAAAATATCATTAGTGATAGAGACCCAAAATTTACATCAGCCTTATGGACTAATTTACATAAGATTTTGGGTACAAAACTATCATTCTCAACAGCATAGCATCCACAAACAGATGGGTTAGCAGAAAGAATGATTCAAACCCTTGAGGACATGATCAGAAGGTTTTGTGCTTATGGTCTGGAGTTTAAAGATTCTGATGGCTATACCCATGATTGGTGTACTCTTATACCAGCATTGGAATTAGCCTAAAAGACTTCTATCCATGCTTCAACAGGCAAAACTCCTTCAATGTTGGAAAAAGGATGGAACCCTAAACTTTGAGTTGATACTTTGAAGAAAGATTTAGTCTATATTTATCCAACCTCTTCAAGATTTTGGCTATTGCTTGATAAAGTGAGGCATCATGCAAATCAAAGCATGAATGATGCCTTTGAACATGCTAAACAGAAATGGGATAAAAGTCATAAAACCCCAGGATTTAAATTAGGGGACTTAATACTAGTTTCAACCTTGAGCTTTAATATTATTAAAGGGCCAAAGAAATTGAAAGATACCTTTTCAGGACCATTTATTATTAAAGCCCTACATGGGACAAATGCAGTAAAAGTACAACTTTCAGGAAAGTTAGAAAACCAACATCCAAGTTTCCCTGTCAGTATAGTAAAGCATTACACTTCAAGTGACAAGGAATTATTTCCTTTGAGAAATGAAAAAACCTTAGAAGTCCCCTCACTTAATCAAAGTGAGGAGAAAAAATTACTTAAAGTCTTGAAAGAAAGAAGAATTAGGGGAAAAAATGAAAGTGAATACTTAATCAGGTACAGAAATCCACAAAATGAAGATCAATGTATTTCAGAAAGTAAAATACCTGATTCCCAAAGGTTTCTCACAAGATTCAGACATGAGAGAAGACCAATTTCTCAATAAAAAGTTTGAGCTTTGTGCTTTACATACTTAAAAAGCATAAGCACAGAGGTTGGAAAGTGGATTATACCCCCCCAAATAAATTGGGGGTATACTATAAAGGAAAAATTGTGGTACAATTTGTTTTTGGTAGTAGGGAATGTGAGCCTGTGAGGTATATATGACATACCCATAAGGCCACAAATAACTTTATAAAAAGTTGATTCAGTCTTGAACAGACTTTTCAATTGAATTTAAAATAAGAAATAACAAAAAATAAGTATAACTTTTTTTTGGATAAACAAAGTTATAATTATTATTTAATTTTTGTATTCTACACCAAAAATAACCTAGGGTACACCCATAGGGTGTTATACCCAAAAATGATCCTTTCTTATGCTATTAGAAGATTTAAGAATCTCACAGTACAATTGAATTTTCTTTAACATTTTTTAAAATTGTTAAATTCAAGCTTCAAGAAGCTTAAATTTAGAGCTGCATAAGGTTTATGCAAAAATACCAAAATTTTAGTTAAAATTGAGGTGTTGTGTATATTTACTGAATTGCCTAAGGATTTTCCATAAAGGATGTAAATCCTGCATGGGCTCAATTTACAAGGGTTCAAGGCCATAGTATGTCTTTAAATAAATAAAAGGGCAAAATCCATGCAAAAAGGTGGGACAAAGGAAAAAGACCAAACAGAGCTGGGGTACACAGCTTTTTATATCTGCAAGGATTAAATGAAAGTTTTCCAACTGTATTGAAATATTTTAAACCTTATTTAAACTTTAACATTAGACTTTGATCCAACCTCAAAGTTTAAACTGTTTTTATCCTAATTTGGACAGGAATTTCAAGCTTCCAAAGGGTAAATACCAATATGAAAGCTTGAAATTGAGGTATGAAGAGCTGTCAAAGTTTAATTAATCTCAAAGCTTAATTAAGTTCAAAGCTTTGAAGTTAAAAGCATTAAAACCTTATTGAAACTTAAGCTTTGGTGTGTATTGCTATTTTGCATGAAAAAATAGTGATAACTTCAAAACTTCATTAAAAATCCAATTCTTAATGTATTTGCATGAAATTTTCACACACCTTACAATTTAATGTTATCTGTGTATTCTTTATTTTTTAAGTATCTCTTTTAGCAGGCTTTATTGGTACTTAGCCTGGAAATTTCCTCTTTTAATTATACTTAAACAAAATTAATATTAAGTTAAATATTAATTAAGAATTAAGCTTAAGAGATTTTTGCTTGAAGCTCCATTTTTAAGTTTTTCATGTGATGAAACTTAATCTCAATGAACTTATCTTATATTAAAGCTTAAAATAATCAGCCCAAATGAGGCTTAAAGCTACTTGGAGTTAAGAATACCACTGTTAATTTTAAATTAAAAATAAAAATAAGTTACCTTAAGTGAAGAACCTTAAATTTAAGCATGGTTTTTCAGTTTTGACCTGATGATTCCCTCTATATCCATCATGAATTATGAGAACTTTTTGGCAGACATAAAAAGAGTCTTTTAATCACTGCTTTTGTCCATCATTCATCATCAATCCAATTATACTGGACATTTAAACAGGTAAAGTTTCATTACATATAAAATCTTATTATTAAAGTAATTCTTAAGTTATTTCATTCTTTCTTAATCATTAATTACAGAATTGAAATCATATAATTCATATTATTGTTTTAATTACCAATAGTATATTTTATTTTATAAAATTGGAATATTAAATATCTTTTAAAATACACAAATTCATCTTAAAACCTTTTTAAATCATATTTTTATTATAAAAGGCTGTGTTATCTTTAAAATATTGCTTTTTTGGTGTGTCTTTAACTTCTCATAATTACTCAATATAATAGCTGTTGTATTTGAATTTTTGTATGAAAGGTATATTCTAAGTAGGTTTTTCTCTGAAGTTCTATATTTTTTATCTATTATTAGTTTTTTTATATAAAATCTTTTTATAAGAATTATTTCTGCACAGTGTGTGTGATAATTGTAAGGTGTGGATATGAAACTTTGATTAAAAATCAAGTACTTTTCCTGTCCTCAAAATTTGTATAAGGTAAAATTCAGTTAAAAATAGTATGAAGTATTATTTTTAAGAGAAAACACGCCAATTTTATTGTTTATAACTTTATTAGTATAAAACAATAATATTATAAAAATTTATTGTTTTACCAACAATAAAAATTTATCCAAAAAATACTCTACAAGAGATATTTTAAGGCTACAAAAGAAATTTCTTCAAGAGCAATTTCAATTGGAATTAATTTAGCAAAGAACTGCAAGCAATTAATTAAATAACAAAGTCTTTAAAAAGAATATTAAAGAGAAAACACGCCCAAAAGTGACCAGAGTGAATTTGGAAACAAAGTGACAAAGTTTACAGTGATGAAAGATGCTTTAATTCACTTTTGGGGTGGTTCAGGGGTAAAAATGATTATAAGAGTTACAAACAATGATTATAATGATTTTTTCGCGTGTTTAAAAGGATTAAAATGATTTAAAAATGGTGGTTGGAATCTTTGATTGATTGGTTTAACAGTGTTTAAACTAATTAATAAAAGGAAAAGATTCTAACATGAAGAGAAAAGTGGGGCAAAGAAGACATTCTTTTATAGCCATCAATTCTCTTACTCCAAAAGTAAATTTCACTCTTGTCAGTCGTGAAAAACAGTCTGACAACAGAAAAGCCAATTATGGCATCATTGAACCCTGGTTTAGACCAAAAAGGGCTGGTTTAAGCCATTTTTAGCCATTTTTAGCCATTTTAGACCCTTCAATCAGCCATTACTATAGCAATACCAGGCTTAGAGCCTTCAAAACACGTCATAATGTGTTTCAGAGGCGTAGAAACCAGTTAAAACTGTTTTTATTATGATTGTTTTATCTTAAGGGTAGTTTTACCCTCTTGGCAACAGCTAAAACTACCCCAGTTGGTATCAAAACCTCATCATCAATTGAGTCCACAGACCCTGTAACTCAATTCCAGGCCAAAAGTGATGAACTTTTGCGTGAATTTTGACATCCCACGCCTGTCAGAAAGGATTTTGGGGGTCTAGCTCCCCCTTAGAGCTGGAGTTCCTTTTCCCCCCCAAATTTAATCTTTCCAATTTATTTTTCCTTTAATTCCTCATCATGTATTATACTTATAATTTACATATTTAATTCAATTCAATTGTACAGTACAATACAGTAATAATTGACACCTCATATGTAAATCAAAGTTCACTTATGTAATACACGCACACATTTTGACATTTCAATTGAATTCAATTGAAAATACTTCAATTCCTCATAACTTCTAAACTAAACACAACACCTCAATTTTAACACAAAAATTGATGGTTAACACCACATGTGGTGTGAATTAAATTAAGGTTTTGAGGATTTTCAACTTTTGTATTGAAAATACTAAAAACTTAATTTAAGCTTATTTAGAGTTGAGTTACAAGAATTTCACTCAGAGGTGACCCCACCTGATTTTTTATGAGGAATCCAATGGTGAAATAATTTTTATATGTTTATTTATTGAATAAAAAGTTATAATAATTTTTATTTAACTTTTTTCCAAATTTATTTATTTTTTCACAATTTTGTTAAAATTTCATTTTTACTTAATTTTTTCAAGTATAAATGTAATTTTATACTTACAAAATTTAATGTATTTTTATTTTTAAATTGTAATTAATTTTTTTATTTTTAATATAATTTTATATTTATATTTTGATTTTTACTTTATTTTAATAATATAAATAAATTTATTTTATTTATATTAATATGTTATTTTTTATATTTGTGGTCTTTTGGGTATATGAAATTACCTCTAAGGCTCACATTCCCTCCCCCTAAAAAAGAATATTACTTTGTAATATTGGTGTTTCTAGTGTGTCTGAATCTCCTGAGGAGTTTGGTAGCTTCTGGTATATCTTTTTCTTCTAACCATTCATCTTCACAAGTTGGGTCACTGTACCTAACAAGGTATTCCCTCACTTTCTTGGTTCTTAATTTCCTTTCTTTAAGAACTTTGGTAATTTTCTTAGTACCAGATGTCTCAATAGGAGGTATAACTTGGGGAATCTTATTCCTCAAGGGAAATTTCTCAGCATCACTAGATTTATATGGCTGTATCAAGCTCACTGGAAATGTAGGGTGCTTATTGCTAAGTTCTTCAGATAACTCTACTTCAACAGAATTTTCTCCATGGAGGGCCTTAATCACAAAAGGTCCTGCAAAGGAGTCTTTCAAATTTTTACATCCTTTGAAGTTATTGAAGTTAGTGGTGGATACAAGAACTA
Source organism: Austropuccinia psidii (assembly GCA_023105745.1). Lineage (NCBI taxonomy): Eukaryota > Fungi > Basidiomycota > Pucciniomycetes > Pucciniales > Sphaerophragmiaceae > Austropuccinia > Austropuccinia psidii. Next base: position 27,142,905 of record JALGQZ010000015.1, read on the forward strand.
GGTCCCCCACTTTGAAATCTGGAGTTGCATGTGATTTATCCCATTTGTCTTTAGCATATGCAAAAGAGTCCTCCATGCATCTCACTGCATGCTTTCTAGCTTTGTCTAGCATTCCTTTGAAGCTAGCAGCTGTGGGATGTATTTCAATTAAGTCTTTCCTCAAGGAATCTTGGGGTAACTTGGGGTTCTATCCTTTTTCTAGAATAGCAGGAGTCTGATTGGTACTGGCATGGATTGATGTTTTATATGCTAATTCCAGTGCTGGAAACAGAGTACACCAATCATGGGTAAATCCATCCCAATCTTTTAATTCAAGGCCATATGCACAAAATCTTCTCACCATGTCCTCTAAGGTTTGGATCATCCTTTCAGCCAGGCCATCAGTTTGTGGGTGGTAGGCTGTAGAGAAAGACAGTTTAGTGCCAAATAATTGGTGAAGATTTGTCCATAGTGCTGAAGTGAATTTGGGATCTCTATCACTGATGATATTTGTAAATATCCCAGTCCATGACACTACTCTATTCCATATCAGAAGAGCTGTATCCATGGCTGTATCATCTTTGTGACATGATAAAAAGATTTGAGTTTTACTGAATCTGTCCACAATTACTAGGCAAGCATTATAGCTCCTGTCACCTGCTGGTGGTAGGCCAGTTACCCAATCCATATGGACAATTTCCCAATGTCTGTTTGGTTCTTGGAATTTCATCATATTTCCAAGTCTTTTGCCTGTGGATTTATTTGCCTTTTGGCATCTGTCACAGGTTTTGCAATACTCTGCAACATCTTTCTGCCACATTGGCCACCATATGCAGGTCTTTACTTTTTCTCTTGTTCTGTCTTCAGACAGATGTCCTGAAAAGGGACTATCATGGCATGCTTTCAGTACAAGATTGATTAATGACCTGTCTACAACTGTCATTACACATATGTGCTTGGTTCTGTGGTAAATTATACCATCCAGTAGGTGCAATCTTCCTTCATCATAAGATTTTCTCCATACTTCATCCAAAGCATGTATTAGAGACTTGTCTTTACAGTCTTTGTTAAGTAATTGGCATAAGATGCTACAGTTCCTATCCTGGGTGTAACTACTTCTGACTTCTTCAAAGAAGGTGGTGTTCAAATCTGTAACACTTATTCCTTCTATTGGAATTTGTGGTGAAGCTTCTTCTGGCACATAAGCAGGATTATCAATATTATTTGGTAATGGCCATCTGCTTAGTCCATCTGCATTCTTATGAATATTCCCATCCTTATGAACAATAGTCATATTGCCTCTGTATTCTTGTATGGCTATTTGCCATCTGAGCATGTGTCTGTTGGGTGTTTTCATGTTCAAAAGTGATTTGACAGCTGTACAATCTGTTATCACTTCAAAAACACATCCCTCTAAAAAGTAGTTCAATTTTTCCAAGGCCCAGACAAGGCATAGACATTCCATTTGACTTGCTCCATATCTGGCTTCAGTTGGTTTGATTTTCCTGGATATGAAACATATGGGTCCTTCTACAGGCTTATCATTTATGATCTGAACTTGGTGAAGTGCAGCACCCAGTCCATCCCCTGATGCATCAATATACAGTTTGAAAGGCAATTTAAAGTCTGGCATCAGTAAGAGTGGAGCAGTTGTCAATGCTTCTCTTAGAGACTCAAAAGCTTTGACTCTGTCAACAGTCATCTCAAACGCTGTGTCTTTGTCACACAACTTATAAAGTGGTCTTGCTATGGATGCAAAATTTTTAATGTGTTGCCTGTAATATCCTGCAAAGCCTAAGAATGACTGAATTTCCTTCTTATTCTGAGGCATGGGTTTTCACAATAATGCTGCAACTTTGTTTTTGTCAATTCCAAGGGACAAACCAGATACAACATGTACTAGTGCTTTAAGTTCTTTAAATCCAAAATGACATTTCTTCAAGGAGATTTTCATGTTTGCTGATTGGATTTTTGTCAAAACTCTTGATAATCTGTACATGTGCTCCTCCCAAGTCTTTGAACAGATAATAATGTCATCAATGTAAATGATTAACCATCCCTCTGAGAGTTCTTCAGGGAATATTTCATTCATCATTCTTTGGAAGTGTGAAGGTGCATTTTTGATACCAAAGGGCATCCTTAAGTATTCATACACTCCACAATGAACAATAATTCTCAAGTATTTTCTTGCTCTTGGTGTTACCACATTTTGATGGAATCCTTTAAGGGCATCCATAGTGGTTATATACACTGCTTGAGATATTTGAGTAAGGGCAATTTGGATTTTTGGTATTGGGTATCTGTCTGGGACAGTGTAAGTGTTCAGAGCTCTAAAGTCCCCAACCATTCTGGATTTTCCATTATGCCACGCCACTATAACTGGTGTAGTTATTTCTACTTGTTCATTGTGGCCTACCTTTCTTATTACACCAAGGTACAGAAGTTCTTTGATATGAATTTCTAGAGCTTCTCTTGATTTGGGACTTGCTGGATAAGCAGGTCTTCTTAAGAGTGGTGGATAAGGTCTCTCAATGTTAAGAATGATGTCAACTTCATGACCAATAATTGCTCCCAGGGGTTCTTTGTCTGTAGCAAATGCTCCTCTGTGGTCATACAAAAGGGAAGAAAGTTCATTTTCTTGTTTATCAGTCAGATGAAGGCTTATTTCAGCCTCATTTAACTGTTCAGACTTGAATTTCTCTAACTCTAAGTTGACTGGTGATACTTTGTTTACTGTAATTTGTCTTTTAAATGGTAAAAAGGCAAGTTTCTGGCGCTTATTGTCCCCAATTGTAAAGTATCTGTCTTTGTTATTATGTAAATCTATCCCATACATGATTAAATAGTCATTTCCCAATATAAAATGGGTACTAGAGCAATTTTCCATAACAACAAATTCAACTGTGATCCTTAAATTCCCATTTATGTGTGGGAATATGACATTGGTCTCAAAGATTCCTAATGCTTTCATTGGGTTACTTGAACTGTTGAATTTTATACCATCAATTGGTAACAATTGGTTTTCAAAATTTGGTACACAAGTCTTAAGAAAAGATTTTCCAACACAAGAGCAGAAGGCTCCTGGGTCAAGCAAAAGCTTGGTGGGCTTGTTGTCAATCACCACTTCTGTTATACAGGAATTACCAGCTGTATACCCTTTTCCTTTGTTTGTTTTTGTCTTCATAAGTTGTGCATCTTGAACTTTTGATAAATCAACTTGACCATTTCTCAATTGTGGTAAGTGGGAATAAGATTCCATGATGTCAAAAGTGGCATTGATATTTTCTATATCTTTTGAAGATTCAGAAAATATGGATGACTTATCATCTGAATTGTCTTCAATTATGTCTTCTTTTTCAACATCTGGTCCTTTTTCAATGTCAATTTCATTGATTTTCCCCCTTTTTGGACATTTATTGGCTAAATGGGTGGTGCTTTGGCAAATATGGCATTTTCTGACTGTATCTGCAGATTTATATTTAATATTACTAGAATTTTCTTTGGGGTTTTTGTCCACAGCATCTTTCCAAGGTGTATTAAACCTTGTTTTGAGATTCACCCTACTAGAACCAATTTTGGTTCTGGTGGTTACTTCTTCTAGTATATTGATAATATCCTCTGCTGAATATTGTTCAGTAGTCCTTCTTTTGAAAGCATGCTCTAAGTCACCTCCACATTGTCTCAGAATTTTTCTATGGATCATAAATTCTGACATGTCAGGATATAATGCTGTTAGTCTGTCCTTTTGTTGGCAAAACCATGGTAAAGCTTTGTCTTTATCAGCATTAAATTTGGCAGATTCAAAGGCTGTTTCAACTTTAAACCTCCAAGCATCATTTGCCCATTTGTTGATGATTTGGGTTTTCCACCAAGTCCAACTCTGGTGTCCATGTGCTTGTCTTATTTTGATGTACCATCTGTGAGCTGATCTGGTAAACAAGGTGTTAAACCTGGCTGTTACCAATCTTTCTGGTAACTCAAAATCCTCTTTGATCATGTCAATACCTCTAATGAATTCCATATGGTCATAGTCTCCTTCACCACTGAAGTGAGGCCATTCTTTAAGTTTTGGAACTTCTTTCAAGAGTGCTTGGCCCATTGATGGTTCCAAGTTCTGAAAAGAAGTAGATAATTCATCTTTTAATTGTGAATTATCAGGATCCAATACTTGTGGATTTGAAATTCTTGTGCCCTCATTTTGATTTAGAGGTGTAGACATTCTTGGTAAGTTATTCAGTATTTGTTCAATGTCATTCATTTTACTTTTGCTACACCTTTGGGAATTTCTGTATTCATGTTGGAAGCTTTGTATTAAATTTATTACTTCAATTTTATACATGTCTTGCTTATGTGTCAGTTCTTGCCATAACTCTGTCTGTCTTGTATTATCAGCAGTGACTTGATTCAATTTCATTGATAATTTTGATACTTCTTCTTGTGAAGCATCAAAACACTTTTTCAAGGCAATAGTATATGTCTTTACTTCAGTAAATGAATTTGAAATGTCATCAAGGACTTTCTTGTTATCTGTCTTGATAATGTTTATGGCTTGTTTAATTCTTGTTTCAATTATGTCATCAATATTGAATTCAGAATATTTATCTGTTAATTCTTTAATAATGGCAGATTGTTCATTTATTTTATTGTTAGAAGAATTATCATTATTGGAATTTTTAATTGTTCTTAAAACTTTTTCAAAACACATAAGTGTTTCATTAATTTGGCACAGACTCAGGTTGTTTGTTTTAATGTTGTTACAAATGGTTTCATTTTTGTCAGAAAGATGTTTTTTCACGTCATTTATAGCATTATACAACTCTGGGATGGAATCAAATATGTCAGAAATCATTTCTGGAATCTTAATCTGGCTTCCTCCTTCTTCTGTAATTCCATCATGGTTCTGGCCATCTGAAATACATTTTCCATGGCATCCTGCTGAATCTTTGGGATTCTGTAGCCCTGGCTGTAAGTTTTTGGGGCTGGTGCCTTCCCTTTGCCCTTTTTTGGAGTTTGTGGCTGCTTTTTCACGTTGGAATTGCTGCTGCTGGCCACTGGGGCTGTTTTTGGCACTGGTTTGGGTGGTGGAGGGTTGTTTTTCCTCCATTCTAGTGTCAAAAGCATCATGTTTTTCTTCTCCATCAATGGATGCCATCCATTGAGTAATTTGCAAGTGTTGGGATGGCCCAAGAATTTTCTTACTGTCAGGTAAGAATTCATGCAATTCTTCCACAGGTCTGCAAGGATCTGGTACTCCTTGAATTGAAGTGCATTGTTGTATGCACTGTGGCTGGCTTTGTATATGTCCACAGAGGCTTGTTGTGGCCGTGTCAGCTCTTTTTGAAGGTAAAATAGTATTATCAGCTTCAGAATGACCTAATTTAGTTGTTTGGAAGTCATCAACTGACCCTTTTCCTTCTGTACTTGATTGTCCTCTGCCATAATCACATCTATTACCTTTTTGGGAGCTGCTTGAGGGGTTGTAGCTGGCTCCTGACCTGGTTGAAGGCATAATTATGGTTTAAAAAGGCTTAAAATAGTATTTTACGTCAAAAAAACTTACTATTGGCCAAATTCTTAGCTTTATGAAGAGTATTACTTATGTCCAAGTTAATTAATTCAGAAGATATTGGTTCAGGTTGATTATTTTGAGTCACAATCACAGTACTATTATGGTCTGAATTAATAGTGCTTTCAGGAACAAGGCTGGTGACTGTTGAGGCTGTTTCAATGTTTTCTTGTCTTACCACGTTGTCAGACACTAAAATTAATGAAAAAGCCAATTAATTAAGTAAAAAAAGGTCATTTCAAAAAAAGAAATAAAATATAAGCCTCACTTATAATATGAAAAAAATTATTTTTTATGGATTTTTTGGATTATAAGTATTTTTTATATGTTTTTAAATTTTTCAATATAAGAAAAAAATATTTAAAAAGAGTAAAAAAATATGTCACAGGTAAAATATCACGGCTGGGCCCCCAAATGTATGGTGTGGATATGAAACTTTGATTAAAAATCAAGTACTTTTCCTGTCCTCAAAATTTGTATAAGGTAGAATTCAGTTAAAAATAGTATGAAATATTATTTTTAAGAGAAAACACGCCAATTTTATTGTTTATAACTTTATTAGTATAAAACAATAATATTATAAAAATTTATTGTTTTACCAACAATAAAAATTTATCCAAAAAATACTCTACAAGAGATATTTTAAGGCTACAAAAGAAATTTCTTCAAGAGCAATTTCAATTGGAATTAATTGAGCAAAGAGCTGCAAGCAATTAATTAAAGAAAAAAGTCTTTAAAAAGAATATTAAAGAGAAAACACGCCCAAAAGTGACCAGAGTGAATTTGGAAACAAAGTGACAAAGTTTACAGTGATGAAAGATGCTTTAATTCACTTCTGGGGTGGTTCAGGGGTAAAAATGATTATAAGAGTTACAAACAATGATTATAATGATTTTTTCACGTGGTTAAAAGGATTAGAATGATTTAAAAATGGTAGTTGGAATCTTTGATTGATTGGTTTAACAGTGTTTAAACTAATTAATAAAAGGAAAAGATTCTAACATGAAGAGAAAAGTGGGGCAAAGAAGACATTCTTTTATAGCCATCAATTCTCTTACTCCAAAAGTAAATTTCACTCTTTTCAGTCGTGAAAAACAGTCTGACAACAGAAAAGCCAATTATGGCATCATTGAACCCTGGTTTAGACCAAAAAGGGCTGGTTTAAGCCATTTTTAGCCATTTTTAGCCATTTTAGACCCTTCAATCAGCCATTACTATAGCAATACCAGGCTTAGAGCCTTCAAAACACGTCAGAATGTGTGTCAGAGGCGTAGAAACCAGTTAAAACTGTTTTTATTATGATTGTTTTATCTTAAGGGTAGTTTTACCCTCTTGGCAACAGCTAAAACTACCCCAGTTGGTATCAAAACCTCATCATCAATTGAGTCCGCAGACCCTGTAACTCAATTCCAGGCCAAAAGTGATGAACTTTTGCGTGAATTTTGACATCCCACGCCTGTCAGCAAGGACTTTGGGGGTCTAGCTCCCCCTTAGAGCTGGAGTTCCTTTTCCCCCCCAAATTTAATCTTTCCAATTTATTTTTCCTTTAATTCCTCATCATGTATTATACTTATAATTTACATATTTAATTCAATTCAATTGTACAGTACAATACAGTAATAATTGACACCTCATATGTAAATCAAAGCTCACTTATGTAATACAGGCACACATTTTGACATTTCAATTGAATTCAATTGAAAATACTTCAATTTCTCATAACTTCTAAACTAAACACAACACCTCAATTTTAACACAAAAATTGATGGTCAACACCACATGTGGTGTGAATTAAATTAAGGTTTTGAGGATTTTCAACTTTTGTATTGAAAATACTAAAAACTTAATTTAAGCTTATTTAGAGTTGAGTTACAAGAATTTCACTCAGAGGTGACCCCACCTGATTTTTTATGAGGAATCCAATGGTGAAATAATTTTTATATGTTTATTTATTGGATAAAAAGCTATAATAATTTTTATTTAACTTTTTTCCAAATTTATTTATTTTTTCACAATTTTGTTAAAATTTCATTTTTACTTAATTTTTTCAAGTATAAATGTAATTTTATACTTACAAAATTTAATGTATTTTTATTTTTAAATTGTAATTAATTTTTTTATTTTTAATATAATTTTATATTTATATTTTGATTTTTATTTTATTTTAATAATATAAATAAATTTATTTTATTTATATTATTATGTTATTTTTTATATTTGTGGTCTTTTGGGTATATGAAATTACCTCTAAGGCTCACAATAATTATTTTATAAATAATATTTATATTATTTATAAGTGGTTAAATATTTATATTTTCCATGTGTAATTGTCTCATTAAGAGCTTTTCACTTCTTATTGTTATAATTGTCAGTGACTATAACAATAATAAAATAATTATAATTTATTATAATTATTGATATTTCTTTATTATTATATTATTTAATAATATTTAAATTTCTTTTTTTGATATAATTATTTTCAATAATTGTATATATATTTGTGGCTATATTATTTGATTATATTATATTTTTCTACTGAGGAAAGTCATAGTACTCTTGATATTTTTACTATTATCAAGAGTTTCATAGACAAACCTTACAAGAATAGACTTCAATAGGTACTCTTGGTCAATAAATTGGAATGTGACAGCCCAACAGTCTGGTACAGGAATCTGTGGTAAAGCACAACTGTATAAAAATTGAAGCCAATATCATACAGATATTCTCTTTATGGTAGTAAAACATATGAAATAGATATTACGTTAATGCAGTGAACCTAACCAGAATACTGAGAATTTTGGGTTTGACTAGCTTTAATAGTGAATTAATGATTGAAAGAGGTAGATCACATTTGGATATGAAGTAATTGAGTGTGCTTTTTAGTTCTTCAGTTGATAGAAATTGAATTCTGGACAAAATTACTGCCAGAATTTTGATTAAATATACTTTTGAGGAAGCATAAATTAGATTTCTTAAACTGGATTGTAAATAAAATGTTTCTAAGGGTTGAAGATACTATTGGCTGCTCAAGGATAGATTATTTGGGTTGGTTATTAGATTGCGGTAGCTTAGATGATCACCAATAAGCTCTTCTTCATTATTTTCTTTCTTGAATTTCTTGTGACCAATTTTTGCAACCAAATTTATGAAGCTCCATTCAATTTGTCTTGCATCAAGTTCTGTAAATTAAGGCAAATACTTTGAGGTTCAAATAGTTAAGGCTTTAATTCTTGATAAGTTTTTCTGGGGGTGAATCTTTAAGCTAAAAACATAATTGCAAGTGATCTTGATGATTAAGATGCATTGAAATTTAATATTAATAAAAATAAGTGAAATGAAAGGTTTGATATAGTCAAAAAATGAAAAAGGGAGAATTTAGAATAGGTGTTAGAGGAAAAGCAGGAAAAATTGAGAATATTGATGAATCTTGATTATTTATATTCAATCTGAAGATTTATTAATTCTCAAGAGTAATAGAAATAGGAGAAATAAAATGATTTAATTTTCAATATGGTGAAAAAATTGGAAAAGGGGGAAGCATGTATTTTGGTAAGATAAAGAGGAAAAAAACTGTATTAAAATAAAGAGACAAAAATAGACAGAACTATATTAAAAAAAGTGGATAGGGGATCTTGAACTGATCCTTGAAAATTGGGGTTATGTATTCCCCAGGTCTCCCTGCCTGAACTTGATGTTGGGATGGAGAATTTGGAAGTGACAAAGATTTTCCCTAGATATCAATTAGGAAATTAGTAATTAAAACAATGGAGAGGGATGGTGACCTGGGAATTTCCATGGGTGGAAGGCTTAGTTATTCCTGTGCTGATTGAGATTTGAATTATTGCAACCCCCAATTTTGGTTTTTTCCTAGCCTTTATTCAATCGTTAAATATAACAATATTAGTTGTTTTTAATGAAACGCTCCTTAAGGATCTAATAGCTAGTGGTATAAAATTAAATCTTAGTAGTCTATACTTATTTTTTATTTGGCATATTTATGTTTTAATAATAATAAATTCTTGATTTCCCTCTCTTAGGCTTTTAAATCAAAGTGTTGGTGACAAGATAGTCTCCATTCTTTCTTAAGAGCTTGAAACCAATGAGACTGGGATCTTTTACAGAGATATTGTCTTAACCACTGGTGGGCACACGATTCCTATCTCTTTCAATCCAAGTGGTGTAGTGGGAATCTTGATTTCAAGGTAAGTAGCGATGAACTACATAAACATATTTCATCTTTGTATCAATTCAAAATTCTGGGGCTTATCATGTTTTTTCTCTTAATATATTAAAAAGAAATAGTTGAGTCAAGTTATTTTAGGAGACCTTATCAATACAAATGAGCCAATACTTAAGAATAATAAAAGTTGGTATTTTCTGGAGATTTGAATTCGGCTTTGGGCGTTACGAAGTGAGTATATTGGCTTTAAAATATGGAGGCAATTACTGGGCTCCATTTCAAGCAGGATTCTTGAATAATCCCCAATCCTTTAATATGAAATTCAAGTTTGGGATACTCAATATCCAATTTTGGGGCTTTCTGTCAGTTAGAACTCATTTTTTTTTCTGAATGGAAAAACTTTGTTTGAGGAATAAACTAATCCATAGATCCCTACCTCATTCCCAATAGATACCATGGATTTGAATAGCTGAATTCATTTATTAAATTTGACATCATACACACTTTCCAGTTTATCAACTTGTACTACTAATGAAATGAATGACTTAAGTACTCCCAGATTAGTCAAAGAAGTCTCCCAAGAGAAATAATACAATCACGAATAAAAAAGGAATAAGAAAGGGAAAAGGAAGGTCTCATGTGATACTACCCCCAAGCTTACAATTAAGGATTCCAAAAAGGTTTTTAAATTTCTTGGAGGTTGAGGAAGAAATTACTTGATTATTTGGAAAGGCAGATAAGTCAAACATCAGAGAAAATTTGAAATCAAGAGAAATCCATTATTGGAGCTTAATGAATGCCATTGTTCTCAATGCTTTAGGGCATATGAGAGAAAATACTTGTCCACTTGCCTTTGGTAAAATTGAGCTGAGGCAAGCCTTACCAAGAGCAAAGTGGCAATGATGTTAGGTGAGAATCTCAAATCAATGTGTCAATTCTATGAAATAAAGTATTAATATTTTGGAATGAAGACCAAAGTGGTAGCCTGAGACTAATTGAATTCACCAAATCCAGGTTCGGTAATTGAAGATTGATGCGATAGGAGCTATTTCAATATATAAGATGCAAAGAATAGTGAGTGTGGGTTTTCAAGATAGGGATTTTTTTCAAAAAGTAATCTCTTGTAAAAATGATTGGACTTGTATTTTCAAATCACCAATCTGGAAAGAGTGGTAAGTATGTCAAAAATAAATCCAATTTTGACCACCCAATTCCAAAGTACACTTGTGAGAACTTGAGGAATATTTTTTCTTTGAGAAAAAAGGAATAAAACTGGACGATTTACTCCAATAGTATGTTTTGTATCTTTTCAGAATCTTGAATGGTCTGAATAGAGGAAAATTAATAAGGATAATAGCAACCAAATATACACTCTTGTAACAAAAATATGTAAATTAATAAGGCTATTACTTATAAGGAATATATTCTAGGAAACGAGAAAAAAGGATGTCCATTTTAATTGGAGGAAGGCGCATTTTGAAATTATTAGAAGCTCAAAGAAAAGGAGTAAGAAGTTATGTAAACACAAAATCTCACGTTATCTGTAAATTCAAAAGAGGAGGTTTAGGCTTTCATGTATAGTTTAAATGAAGATATTCAAAGTTATAAAGTATCATGTTTGTTCATTTTTTTCAAATTAAAGATTTGTTTTCACAAACGCTTATTGAACAATATTATATGAAACAGTGACCCTGGGAGTAAAAAATGAAAAAAAAACATAATGGTCTTGTAGGTTTTATTGTTTATAGAGGAGCACTTGAAAATTGAAAATATAATTCAATTTTCTATAAAATTACATCCTTTCCGAAAAAGCACCATTATATTTTCCAAAGAGTACCAAAATAGAAGATTTCAATAAATTCATTTCAAGTCACTGATTTCGATAAGGTCCACATTATTTAGAAGCCAGATAAATTTCAAAATAGAATTTTCTTACTCGGAATTGCATTCATAACGCAAATTTTATTTTCAATTGAATCTCAAATAGACATCAATAATGACCTGGATACATCTCACAGTCCACATTTGATAATATAAGCTAAATACTCAATGGTTTAGTGAAAAACTGAGCAATAACATGAAATTTTCCTCATTTATTCAAAAAAATATTATTAATGGAACATTTTAAGTCCTAATTAGATATTTTAAATAATTTTTTCATAATCTAAGCTCAAATATTCAACAATTATGTCATCCTTGCACAACCTATACTTGAACAGAAAATCTCTGTTTTTAAATATTAAATTCAGGAAGAAAGAAGAATTTATGCATGCTACAAAATCCGTAAAGGAAACTCAGGGTCAAATAAATAATCAAGAAATAAGTGAATATCTCTCTAATATTACCCTTTTCCATGGCATCGCTCAAAACTTTATCCATTTATTTCAATTCGTATCCTAGATCCACATATTTTTATTTCTATCACATGCATATAAAATGAGTTTTCTGCTTAATTACTATTCACTTTTATCTTTGTATTGGTAATTTGTAAATAAATATTATTTTAAATTAGCTTATTAACCAACTTAATACAAATCTGAATATGCCCTACAGAAACTACTTCTTCCATAAAGAATTACATTCAAAGTCAAAACATAAATTTTAAATTTGTTTTTTGTGATCCAGAAACTCCCACCCTTCTTCCAGAATTTAAACTTTTTCTATTAAACCATAACCCACCTATTCCACTGAGATAGTCCAATATTCACCATTGACCACCATCAAATTTTGAAACAGTGCAAAAACATGAATGAGCTTATTGATTTGAGGATATAATGACATATATTGGACATTGGATTTAAATTATGTAATTAAACCCATTGATAAATTGGAGCTCTGACACAACTTTCTATGTACTTTTCTTGAATGATATATAAGATAACTGGGATTTCAATTATAATTAAAAAAATTTCCCATTTGCAGAAAGGAAATCAATGAAGCCTCAATAAATAAGCTGAATCATATACTATATATTTTCCAAAAAAAAGGAATCAATTACAAAGATATTCCCACATCCTCATTAGAAATGCAACCCACTATAGCTAAATAACCAATTTAATGGGCTCCAAATAAATAACTATACTCTTTTAAATACCACTATCCTCACATTACCTTGATTTTCTGGCTAGTATAGCAGTATTTCCCTTCTTATTTTTTCATATTAATTGAATTTTATTTAAATTCCTGCTATTTTTATTATATTAAAACTTTCCCTTGAAGCCGTTTCACTTGGATTAATAGTATATTTTTTCAATCTGAACAGCACATATCCTTCAAATTATTAATTGAAATTCTATTAAATCTTGCCTGATTAGGATGAATTGAGTGTGCACCCCAAACCAGAAAGTGGTACATTAATTCTGAAATTATCCTGCGTTGAATTCGTATTACGTGATCCTTATACTGTTCAAGATTCCTAATTTGAGAATCATGTTACCTTATCTAAATTATTACTAATCCAATTTCAGTTTCTGACTCATAAGCCTTATCTCGTTCACAATACTATCCTATCCTGGAGCCCTTATTCACATTATTAACAATAAATCAAAAAAAAATGTTACTGAAACTTACTCCTGAAAAGACATGTAATTTAACCCTGTTTTTACTAATAATACCCGTTTCTGATCTTAAAAAAAGAAAGAAAAAATCAATTATTAATTATTAAGCTATCCATTTTCTGTTTAGCCCTTCTGTAGCTTTAATATTTGAAGAAAAGGTATTTGGAAGCTTCCTGGGCATTTTTTCGAATTAATTTATATTTTATACCCTTGTGATTTTGATAATCCCTTAACTAAAAATACAGTGACATGGAGTTTAACCTAAATTAAATTCAGTTCAACCCTATAGTTCCCTGAAATATATATATTCATACTTGGACCCACTATAGGTGTTTTATATATCTCTTTTAAGCTTAATTCGAGTTCAGATATTTTTACTCCATTACCCCTATGATACTACAGATTTTCTATAATGTATTTATTTCATGTGTCCTCATAATAGCTGCAGATCTGTTCTTCATTATTATCTATATTACTACTTAAAGTTAATAAAATGAGATGAAGAAATAAAAAATAATTGGTAGGAAGTGAATAGAGATGAAAAATGGTTTTTTAGAAGCCATAAATTCAAAGTCTTTACATGTGGGTTGCTGAAGTTAGGTACCATAGCATAGAATTCAAGCTTCACTACCTTTCAGTGAGTATACCTGCTATCTATCAGGTAAGTCAAGGTTTTCATCATTTTCTAAATGAATTATGCAGGTTAAATATCATTCTTTCATGGTAATAAGATATATATATATATATATATAGGACATTGCGCCGATATGTTGTACGTATACCACAACATAATTCACTAAAAAGGAAAAAGTAATATTCTTAAAAGAAAGGAAATTATAGTTCATATTTTACACCTTAAGATGAGAAAGAAATTTCATTCTTGTATTTTCCGATGCTTTTTTTAAAATGCATTGCGACTACAATGGAGCTGAATATTCAAAGTGTCTCAATCATTCCAAGAATTAAATTCAGGTGGTGATTATGAAGTTTATTTTCCATAAAATGGATTAAGTGTGGCTTTGGTCCACATTTTTTCATACCACGTCAAATGCTCAACACCATTGTAAAGATGGGTAATTAATTATGCTTTAAAAACTAGTGTGGTATACCATGACAGTTCAGCTGAATAAATTTTTTATTTTTATGGTAATTATTTATATAAAAGAGGATATCAATAGTATTAAATAACCTTTGAGGAAAAGTACCAGTAAAATAAACATGGAATAACACAAATGATATATTCATTAAGGAAAATTGACCACAGGTTTGCTCTTCCAGTGTCACCCCACTGCACTATCCAACACATAATTGTGATGGACAGTACCCAAATCAAAGACATTTTTCAATTTTCTATGTAAATAATTTTTTAATATAATTTTTTTAATATGCTTAAATATAAGCAATTGGGTGATTAATATAATCAGAGTCACAATGAGGATGCCAATTAATAAAGGGCAGAGTTGTAGGCATCATAGGGGACATAGAAGATTCAATTTTTGGAACAAAACACTTTTGAAGTAGCAATGTTGGGAAATTTCATGTATTTTTGCTGTTATGAACCACTCAAAGAGGGGATAAGCATAATTGAGTTCCTTTAGATAATTAAATGATTAATTTTTGAAGACTGAAATAATTTATTGCTGAATTGGAAAGGCTATATTACATCAACTTTTCTATTAATGTAAACCCCAAATTTCTCATTGAAGCTGCAGAAATGAAGAGTTGAACTGGATGTTGGAAGGGATATGATTCACAGCTTTCAATTACGTTGATCGGCATCTGAATTCTTTTTGACGTTGTGTCAGGTCGCGCGTACCCACTCAACTTTAACCTGAATGTTTTGTCGGTCACTGTTACAAATACAGTATATTGCTTCATTCCTGCTTGAGTATCCCTCTCATGTCGTCAGATTTGAATCTAATCTTGTTGTGTTAGGATCTCCCCTTGCCCCAATTCTATTTAAATATGTGTTTAGTACCACATGCTCGCTATGAAGTTGGTTTATTGTTGAGGCATGAAGGGCTCTGGTTTGTTTTTGTACAAAATTTGTTGTTTAATTTTGGCCTTGCTAGGAGGTATCGTCTGGCGTTGGGCTGATGGGTTGGATGCAGCTTTCTTTGCCTCTCTGTCTGCTTTTTTGTTTCATTCTATACCCATATGTCCAGGGCACCATGTCAGGTGGATTGGTATTAATTGGGATAGCGATATCAGCAGAATACAATGTAAGAATTTTGTCAGTTCGACAACTGTGCGATGTGGGGGATTTCACATCAGGTGTTTGCCGGGGGTGAGTTGGTAAGGAGGGTCTCTGAAGCTGAGATCTGGAAAGGTCATGGGTTCAAGCCACAGTGCAACATTTTAAAAATTGGGAATTTTGGGAAAATGAAATTTTTAGAAGTTTTAAGAAGTTTTAGGAAGATTTAAGAAGTTTTAAGAAGTTTGAAGAAGATTTAGGAAGTTTTGGGAAGATTTGAGAAGAATTAGGAATTTTCAGGAAGAATACAGGTAATACAGGCCAAAAGGAATACAGGTAATCAATCCTATGTGAATTTTCATAAAAAGGTGAAACCTAACCCACAAGTCAGCCCTCAAAGGCCCAAAAACTATAATCCAGTAAAATCAGCTGACAGATTAGTAATCAATTGAGTAATACATGGAGATAAAGGTTCCAGGGTCAGAAATTAAGGTTTGACTGTATTTCACAGCCACATGTCATAAACATGTCGTGTGAATAGTTTGCACAGCTTTGCACAGCCACCAGAGGCTGAAAATTTCTAAGTCCCCTCTTTTTTGCACTCCTTAGGAGGGCCCCATGGCTATAAATAGAGGCCCTCTCTCCCACTTTTTCCCTTTTCCCCATCTAGAAATTGTAAATTGAATTTATTTTTTCTGATCCCTCTTCTAGGAGGTATACTAGAATTTTTGATAAATTAAGCCTAGTAACTGAGGTTCGTTGTTGACATAGATCAAGAGAACCAATAGTGTGAAAAGACTTTAATTCATCCCTTACTAGCAGGTAGACTAGTGCCTTATTTAATTAGGATCTTAAAGCTTGAAGCTCATGAGCAAGGCGTCTCTGGAGTTTAGTGTTTAAATCCTTAAAAGTAATTTTTAGAGAGTTTTAAAATAAAACCATCAAACCAAAGTAATTTTGTAGGCTTTAAAATAAAACCTAACCATTATAATTAGTTTTTGGGCTAGTTTTTGTTAAAAACTTCCTCAAAGAGAGTAATTTTGCTTTTTTTAAAACAAAACTTGCACAAACAAAGTAATTTTACTACTTTTAAAATAAAAGTGGACTTGTATTTATTGGGTAATCCCTAATAAATTATCATCAAGCAAAAAAATAAAATTAAATACTTTAGTGTTTAGTTAAGATTAATATTAAACCTAAAGCAGTTAGCTAGTATTATTATCAAAAAAAAGAACCATAAGAGATCATATAATATATTATTAAATCCAAACACAAAACATAACATTAAACTACCCATATTATACTAAATATTATCAATTATTAGATTAGTAGCCTAACTATCACATCACAAAGGGCTTGAAATATATTTTTATCCTTTTCAAGTTTATTATTTCAGAGAATTGAACATTGCTGTTATCCTAGCTATTAGTTTCTAAATTTATCAAAGAATTATCAGGAAAAGAATATTTTATGGTTTTGTACTAGAAGATAGTGTTTCCTTTTATTTTTTATTTATTTTAGTTATTATATTATTTGATATATTGTTGTACTATCATCTGGTGGAATTCACTCAGCCTGCTGAAAGTTTTAAAAAAAAGAATTTATTTGTTAAGGTTTTAAATAACCATTGTTTTGAGTAGAGCAAAGTCTGATTAGAGATTGTTGAGTCTAATATTTTCTGATCAAGCCACTATCAATAATAAAATTGATTTGGTGAACTCAGTAAAGATAACCTAGCATATTAGGAAGGGCAGTCTAGATTATTCTAGCACACGAGCAGAGCAAGGGTTACAAGTCTCAAACAGCAATTCAAAACTGTTTTCTTGTAATTTCCCCTTCCAGGTACTGCCTCATTTTATCCCACACGCAGAGGAGTTCCCACACTAGCAAATAATCCTTGTATTTATTGTGTTTCTATTTCAGGTCTCTGAGCTTCTTGAGCTTATTATAATATTATACTATATCATGAGGAAATATTCTTTGATTTCCACCCATAATCCTCCTTTTTTATTCATTTTATATTCAGAACAAGAAAAGAAAAAGCTTGAAGAGTCATAAGTGAATATGTATATAGCAATTTTTGTTTATTTTGATAACTTTCAACAAGCTTACCCTATGTATCTTGAATATTCTCATATAATAGGCCTGATATTTGGAATCTTTTGCTCATAAGGAAGGTGGGTATTGGTCTTTAAGGGTAAATGAGCTGTATTAATATTTAATTAGGATAAATTAATCTTCTAATAGAGGCTGTATCAATTTTAAGCTGTATCATAGGCTCCTGGGCATTATTATTAGATATCTATGACCTTGGCTTGGTCCTTATTAGTTAAAATTATCAGTTATAAAATTTTGAAGACTCTATTTTTGAGAAAAATGGTTATAAGTTCATTGAATGAGCACTAGTTAAAGCATAATTCAATTCTTGAGTGTGTGAATTCATCATACCATATTGATCTTAGAGCAGGTGCTTTGGATATCTTAAAATTCTTTCCTACTTGGAGATAGAGAATTCTGAGTGTTTTATTTGGATTATCTATTCATGTAATCACGATCTGCGGTTATTGCTGGTCAAATTTTTTTTCAGTGATATTTTAAAAAGAAAATTCTATTTTTCAGATCCTGAAAGTCTCAAAATCCATTCTTTTTAATTAGAAAAGGCATGTTAGAATCAAATAACAGATATTGTGGAATTGTCAGCCTGTGACTCAAAACCAGAGCACAAGCATGACAGCCAGATACCATATATCAATGGTATAGCCAAGATACCACCAAAACATGGATCTGAGCCAAATCAGCTCAAAGGGTATCAAAGAAAGAGGAAACTTACCCCTTTCCAAATATACAAGTACCATCACCATAGGACAAAGAATAACAAAGCTATTTCTGCTCAAAGTTGTTGCTGAGCATAAGCCATAATTTTCACCTCTCATCTGAAATACAGAGTAAGAGGCATAACCCCATGGAATGGGTATTCAAAATGAAGCTCTAAGTCAGGGCTATCCAATGGTACCAGCCAAACTGAGCTAGCACCAGTATTACTGAAGTTATGGCCAAATTCAGGCCAAATAAGGGTGAACAAAATATTCACCTCTCATCTACCTTTTACAGTTTTGGTGTGAGATACCTAAAGTGGGGTCTTTTTGGAAAAAGCACAATCAGGGCTATTTGATGGTGTCATTAATTTCCCCATATCTCAACTAGAACAAAGGTTATGGGACAAACAAGCCCAATACAGCTTTTTTCCTAAACCACACATATGTACAAAAAACTTGTACATGGCATAGCTTTGCCATATTTAATGATAGCCATATCAATTGAGGTACCATTGTGTAGAGCACATACAGTGCTACACACTTAACCAATTTGGAAGTGGATATCTCAAAAACCAACAAAGTTATGGCAGTTTTAAGGTCAAAATCCCACAGTTTGGCCAATACAGCCTTTCTGTGGGATAATATCCCATAACTATGATTATGAGGTGTCAAACTGACAAAGAAGCGTGTTTATACTTCAATAACTCATAGTTCATTCGATACTGGGGTCCCATACAGGTTCTGTACAGCATTCTATGTGTCATACACGTCAGAATCAAGCTGTGTGATCCCCAGATGAAAGTTTTCACCCTGTATTGGTGAAAACTGACCAGATGTGGTTTCAAAGCCACATCTGAGCCCAATACAGGCTATACAGGTTTTTTGAAAGCCACAAGCATGTCTTAGAGAGTGAAAAATCTTCACTTCCTCTACATGGAAAGGTCTAGAAGCCTTTCCACCCCATTTCAGGATAAAAAGGGGCCTTTTCACAGCCAGAAAAGGTTTCCTCATCCTGTTCTTGAATTCCTACATAGTACAACTGTAAAAAAAGTTATACTCTTCGAAAATAATCAGGTATACTTTAAGCTTAAGTATTGTAGTCTTTATTATTGTAATACAACAGGTAAAGCTGCACCCAGGGCTTTCAACAGTGCTCACCACCACTATTCCACAAATAGTAAAGCCCTTTTATTTCCATTATAAACCCTTATTATCAAAAGTACTCCTATTTTAAACCTTTATCACCATGTCACAGTCATAGTTAAAGTTTTAAATAGCCTAATTACTAATTCATCATAGACTCAGCCTGACAGGAATTATGATATTTTCCATTTTCTCAAAAATTGAGAATAAAACTAAATTAACTCATTTTTGGTATCTCTAACTCAAAAGGGAATTTCTTAAGCATAGAAGGGTCTGTAATCATAAGACTGAAGGAGAGATACTATTTCCTTTATAGCAGTATGGTCGGAGATGTTGAGGGATTAATATATCTATTCCATACATTGGGCTCAGGGGTTCTTTTTCTCTTAATTATTAAAGAAGGGGCTTCAATTTCATTTCCTTTATCCCTTGATATCTCCATTATTGCTACCGTTCTATGAGGAATGAGAGTCTTATCTTTTCATTTTTATACGTTGAGTTTTTGGCTTTCTTCACTTCTGTTTCCCTGTGAAGAAATCTGAGGTGATCTTTCTGTCTGTATATGATAAAAATTAGGTTATTATATAAGTCTTTAAATATATCAAGGAGATCCTGTAAATTAGAAGGATACACTTCAGGTAATAGGCAGAAATGTTTGCATCACACAATCACACATTTGAACTATGTGAGTGGGCTTTCATTAGCTTTTTGGTAAAATGTTTGTTATTATTGTGTTTATTTGACATTAAGAAATCCTAGAGGCAACTTTTCAGCTACCATTAGTTTCTAGAGGGCTTGATATTCTGTTATATTACATTTCCACAGAATCTGATGGAAACTTTCAATTAATTCTTGAGTGTATATGACATAATCTACCTGTTGGGCACTTTTTATTTGAATATTAATTCAAGGAAGATTCTTAACTCACCAATATTACCTATTATGAAGAATTTTCATCCCAATATATGACAATAAGAAAGACAATCACCTTGAATCCAAGTTGAAATACTACACAAGAATTTCTTATGGGGCACTTCCTTTTTATCATTTATGTTAGCTCAAAGGTACAAAAACCAGTGTGGCTGGCATTTTGTTTAAATTTTTAAAGGATTTTAAAGTAAGTTATATTCTTTAAATTTTTGAAGATCTACTAAAATAATTATCAGAAGAAATGTGAAAAAAGATTCATGATACTTCTTGATTACCAGACTCAATTGACCGGAATGAGTTATCAGATTTGGAAATGAAACTCCCTTGGCCATAATTTTAAAAATGATTTTATGTTTCCTAAGTAAGTTTTCAGAAAGTACCAATTTTAGGGGCTTTCAATAGAAATTTTAATCCAGTATGGATGTTGGTTCCTAGGATATTAACACTTTGGAGGCCTACAGAATACATATTGCTTGTTTGAAGTGCAATTCTGAAGGATATATCATCTGCTAATGTCACCTGGATGTATCTGGGGAACACTCATCATTCTATTTCAGTGACAATGATGGAATAGAAATAGAACTCACTGTATTAAAATACTGGTACCAGATCATATTATATTTCTTTGAGTCTTTAAGCTATTAACATAGAATGGCTCAGTTCTTGATTTCAATAATATTGGATTTTTTTGATGTGTGGAAAGGATCAGTTTGCAATAGTTTACTCTCAGTTTTTGTATCTCAAGGTTACCAAGTTAATGGACCTTCTCTTATTCAAAATACCCAATGTGTAACCTTCTTGGCGCAGATGAGAGTGAGTGAGAATTTTTTACAATAATTTAATTGAATTCTTGTGGATTTTCGTTGTAGATTATAATTCCAATTTCTTGTGGTCACATTTTTATTATTTGGGTGACATTGGAGGTAGCTATTATCACTGAGATTCTATAGTCTTAATGATTAATAATTCCCCTCTTATTTCCCATTTCAGAAATCAATAATCAAATATTTTTCTGTGAGCTAGTCAGAAATATGGAAAATATTAGTAAACAGTAAAGAAGCCACTCCAATTATTTTTTCTCAAGGTTGTCTATTCTTTTTTTTAGGGTGCAGCTAGTGAGGAATGACGTATGGATTGGAATACACAAACAGGACAGTGTTAAATGATTACCTATATAATAGTGATTGTATTTTGTCTGGAATAATATATCAACTGATTTAAATATATACACGGCACACCAAGTAGTTAATTTGCAGTAGTACTGCAACTTTAAAAGCTAGGAAGAAGAGGACTCAAAAATAGGAAAAAGTATCCATTTGATAGCTGGAAGAATTTTACATTAAGTGCATACTAATTCCTTATTGTATAACTTAAGTTGTTCTTAGGAGAGGTACCGCAAGGCTAAAGTATATTCTGCATTGGTATTGCGTGTCCAGCCTTGTTATGTAGTGCAAAAACTGCTCCTGTGGTCATTTCTTTAATAAGATGTCATCAATTAGAGTGTGTGAAATATTAGGGGAAATATATGTTGTTCTGAGGCTTTTCAGATTAAAGTTGAGCTGATTAAGATTAATTTTTCAACCTCACAAAAGGTAGTGAGCTTGTTTCAAATGAAAAAGTAATATTTGTTGTTTCTTCCATCATCTCAAAGCCATTAAAAAACCCAATAAAAAACAATTGATTATATATAACCTCACAGAACAGAAACATAGCTAGTTACTTTTACATTCTTATGCTTCTTCAAAACAAATTACATTAACATCAATTCCTCATCTTCCTCAAAGTCTTTCATCCTTTTTAGCGCAGGGCAAACGCTGATGGGAGCCCCCGTGGCGCTTCCTAACTTCAACCACTACCTCACAACCCTTCAAAAAAAAAAAAAAACAAACATAACATTCATCAAACCCACCATCATCTCCTCACACCTAACTCAACCGCCTATACGTTTCTATCTCTTTTCTCCTTCTTTTTCCTCCCCACCCCTTTCCCCATCTATCTCCCCCCGCTTGTACCTATTCTTGAAACCACACTGCAATTCATGAGCCCTAGCCCAGCTTGTTCTAAAACACCTCCATCCCAGCTAGCATTTCTGATGAATCCCCCCTGACCCTCCCAATGAAGACGATCATATGACTGTACCAGAAATATACAAAATCAAACCAGGGTTCCTAACCCAATCCCAATACAACAACCAGCCGAATATTCTAGCTACAATTCTCCAAAGACTAGAGAACCTAGAGAAAAAAGAAACTAATAATAATTGACCTGCAAATATAGAAATATTGATCTCGTGTTTAAATTATAGAATAGATTAACTGGCCAAAAAACAATAGAAGATGGACAAAGTCATCAATGACTTGCTTGCAAAGATCAAGAACAGCAGAAAAAAACAAGGAACATCAAATGGAATGGTAAGCTCACCCCTTATTAACCACCCACCCCAAGCAACAAATCCTATTTCATTTTCAGCAATAGCAACCAGAGCCAGAAACATGAACAAATGAACCTTACCCAAATGCCCACTGCCAGCAATTTGCCAGAACAAACCCCAGGAATTCAATAGATTCAAGAAGTACCACATTTTCATCCACTCGAAATATGGAGTGCCAAAATCGTTTGAGAAGGTCTCCTCACAAGAAGCCTGCAACACGATCAACAAAGTACTGATGGAAATCAATGCCACTTGCAAAAACACACCAATTAGAAGCAGAGCCTTTACACGTTATCCGTCAGGTGACATAAAACTCTACATCAGATCAAGGATGGAAGCACTCTGTGGTATTCCATACTTTATTGGCCCAGTTTCAAGTGAAATTTCATTTATAAGGCTATAAATTGAAGAAATAACAAAGAAAAATCAATAATTAATCAAGTAAAATAGAGGAATTCAGAAATAAAATGGATTGAAGGTGATCAGCATGTATAATCCCATAAGAAAATCCTGGAAGAATGGTCCATTTGATTAAAGAATAAAAATAAAATGAGGAAAAGAAAAAGACAAGCTAGCAAGAATGTTAAATTTACCAGTAAGAGTGGTAGTGAAGCACTCAAGTTACCCAGGCTCTTCTCAACCTTTGGATTACTCAGCAATTCAGTTATTAAACTGAGGCCACTTCAATAAGGAATAAATTAAAACTGTATTAAGCAACAGTCACAAGGCAGAAAGAAAGAAAAAGAAATCAATTAATTTATGCAAGGAAAATCCATCAAAACCTTAAACTACACAGCATATCTGTGGAAACACAAGAACAGCCATCTGATAAGCCAGTAAGTATAAGGTAAAAACAGAATTCTATTTAAATGAAGAAAAATTAAAACTCATACAGGACAAATAGAATCCTCACAATACACAGCATTCTCCACCTACAGTTCAAACAGTGCACAGACCTATGGTGCAATAGCTGTACAAAATCACCTCATTCCCCCAGAAATGGTGCAACAAACCAAATATATGGTTCAATATCTGGATCAAATGACACCATCTCAAAATTCTACACCAGAAAAAACATCTCAGATTACATAATCATACATAAATTGGTGCAACAAACCAAATAAATGGTATCTCACCACTATAAAAAAACTATCCCAGCCAAAAGAAGTGGAAAAATTCTAAGTCCCTTGTGTTTGAGTGCCTCTATGGAGGGCCCAAAGAATATAAATAGAGGACCTCTCTCCCTCATTTCTTCCTCTTTTCCCCATGAATGGATGCATGAAATGAATGAATGAATGAATACAATCAGCTATATACCAAGAAGGAGAATAAATATTCATCCCTTACTAGTAGGATAATCTAGTTATTTTAATAAAGTATTATAAGTTTAATTCATAGTGATTTCTAATTAATAGTAGTTAACAGAAGGTCTACTTAATATTATTAATCCACCCTATGTTTAAATTATTAGTCTTATAATTATAATACTATCAATAATACTCATAATATTGAGTTTATCCCCATAACCTTTACATTATAATGGAAAAATAGTCTTATTATATCTTCATATTAAAAAACCCAACCTTACAACTATATATTATCATATAAAAAAACCTACCCTTATATTATATTATATCATTTATATATTTAACAAACATGCTCTCTATATTGAACAATATCTTACCAATAAGTTATTAAAAGTCGTATTGATATATTGGATTAACAATTACCCTCTAAAACCATAAAGTATTATAACATATATAACATCACATTGAGCTTACCTCTTAAATACATATTAGTACTATTATATTGAATCAAACTCTTATACTACTAAGGTCTTAGCCTTAAAATCATCTTATATTATTATTTGAAAATTATATTTTATACTGCTTGAGCCTATAAGTTACTTATCTGATTATTGAATAGGTCTGATAGAGACTGCTAAAAAGTCTTCTCTAGCTGTAAAGCCCCAATCTTAAATATTTCTTTGTGATCTCTGTAGGGAGATTGTTTAGTTTATTCAGAGGGGCAGCTAAAACACCATTAGCACCCTTGGTTACAGGATTCTTTCAGCAATTCAAAACTGTTTACCTGTTATTTCCCCCTCAAGGACTGCCTTATCCAATCCCACACTAAAAGGAGTTCCACATCTGGTGTCCCAACAGTGGCCAGCTCAACAACTTCAAAATTCAATAATCAGTCAATCATCAATAAAAGAAGAAACCCAAATCAACATAATTCACAAAAAATAATTATCATTATCAAGAATTAACCATCAACATTCTCATACAGTCTGGAATCTGGAAACAAATCACATCCCAAATCATCATCGCCCTCACAATCATCAAATCATTCATATCATTTTTACGATCCAGCTAAAGAAAGAACACCAGAAAATCAAACACCCAAGGATATTGATTTACTCATTGCAACACCAAGAACAGAACAGAAGGAAAAGGAAGAATTAAGGAGATTTTTCTTCAAGTTAATTCAAGAAGCAAAGAAAAACAAGCAAAGTATAAAAGAATTTAAATGATCAGTTTACCAAGTAGAAATGAATCAACAATCAACATCTGACTTACCACCATTACCTGAAGATACTGTAGAAGGACAGTATGTGTAAGAAAGTGAAGAGGAAGATCAAACAGTACAAATACAAAGTCTTATGAAGAAAATGCAAGATCTATTGTTAAAACAAAGCAAAAAGAAAGGAAAAAGAAGGGAATAAACATCCTATACACCTGGAGCTAGTCCAAGTGAACCCACATTACCAAGGCATGTTAGGCCTGAAGACTCACCAATATCACCTACACCTGGTCCTAGAGCAACCTCTACTCCAGTAACAGAACCAAGAACTAAAAATATTCCAAGGAGAGTTTTTGTCACTACACCTAATAATACAAGTCCATTACAGCAGAAAGTTCCAAGACAAAAAATACCTGTAATTAAAATTAAAGCAAAAGATTGAAATCTAAATTTTGATGGAGAAGAAGTAGAGAAATCTATCAAGAAAGTGGAAAGAATAGCTCAAATTGAAGGGGCAACAGATGAAGACCTAGCAATGCAAATGGAATTTTGGACAACAAACCAAAAGGTGAGTGATGCAATTGAAGCTATGCCAGGTTATGAAAAAGGAAATTGGACACAACTTAAGAAAGATCCTATAACAAAATGAGGAAGAGTTGAACCTGAAAGAAGATACAGAAAAGACTCACTCATTAAGCTTTTTAATGATACTCAAGAAGATGGAGGAATTGGTAGTCTATCACAATATAAGGAATTTATGGGAGAATATGAAGCTATTGTTACTTACTTATTAAGATAAAGGTATATTCCTCAAGATAACATGTTTCATGAAGCTTTATTTGACTGTCTCTCAGCTGATATTAAAGGAGCCATAAGTAAGTAAATGATTAAAGATAATTTCATGGTTGGAGCTGAAGATGGAGGATACCTTATACCACCTATGAAGATCTTCAAGAAGTACATTGAACAAGAATTGGAAGCCAGAATATTAGTAACCAAGAGATTCACATCATCAAGAGATACAGGAAGGAATGTTACTGAAAATAAAAAGAAAGTTCACTTCAAGGAAGAGGCTTTTCCAGGAATGAATGAAGCTTTTAATAATATTAAGGAAATTACTGAGTCCCTCACAGAACAAAAAATGGAAACTGGAAAGCAGGCCCAAGGGGAAAATGAAGAGTTCAAGAAATTTATTACTCAACTGGAAGAATTGAAAAGCCTATCCAAACCTCCAATGGGTGGGGTTACCAATAATCAATTCAATAATCAACAGTTCAAGCCAAGAAATGATTGACCTCCATTCTCACAAAGGCATGTTCCCTATGCACCAGCACAAAACATACCAAAACCATATCTCAAATGATATTATTTTTTGGAGGAAGGACATTCAGTTAATAGATGCAACTAACTCTTTGAAGATCAAAATAAGAAATGGGTTAGCAGACAAGGAGGTGGATTTTTATTTCCCAATTGGAAAAGGGTTCCAGCTGCTGGTAAAATAGCTTCAAAGAAGTTAGTTGAAGATCTTTCAAAATATAAAGAAGAACTCACAAAGAAAATGAGAGAAGATGAAGCTAAAGAAGCACTACCCAAACCTAATCCAATGAACATAATACAATCAAAGAAAGATGATAGTGCAACTTCTATAGCCAAAGTTGAAAACTGGGGAAGCTGGCAACCACCAACTATTTCATCAGCCAATAAGCCACTTTTAAATAATTATGGATTAAGAAGTACTAAAGAAAGAAACTCAAGACAAGAAAATACCAATAAAGATGCTTTAAGATCACATCCAAAAGGGAAAACACCAATAAACAAAAGACCAAGAATACCTGGAGCTTATATTGAAGATGAGCAAAAGGAAGAAGAGAAAATAATTATTCCAACTAAATATAAGAAGCCTCAACTGGTGAAAAATGAAAAAGAAATACTTCCACAGGAATCTAAAATTGATCAAACTGAAGATACTCAAGAAAAAATGAAGAAAGTCAATTAAAGGAAAATCATAAAAGAGGAGAAATTAGATATTCAAGAGATTATGGCACAAATTATCAAAAAGGTACTGGATCAGAAAATAAATCTTACCTTGGAACAAATTTTAGTCATATCGCCAAAGTTTTTTAATCAATTAAAGAACCTGTCAGAGGAAGAAAAAAAATCTATTAATTCAATTGATACAAAGGAAATTCAAACCAAACTCATAAATCATCATTTGGGTAACTATGAACAGCCAAAATTACATTATGCCTGTCCATTGGGATTTATGCAAGTATATTTGGGGGAAGAAGGACATTAAATAATGGCATTAGTTGATACAGGATCAAAATTATATAATACCAGAAGATTAAGCAATCAAAGCAGGACTTACCACAAGACTTCTCAACATGAATTTAATGGGAATTGGTGGCATTGTAACTCAATAGTTCAATTAGCAGAATTTACCCCAATCACTTTAGTCACTGGGGAAGAAAGAAATATACATCTTTTTGTAGAAAGAGGAGCAGTTCACACAGTATTGGGAAGGCCTTTCCTTGCAGATAATAACACAAGATTAGACTTTTCTCAACAGAAAGGGAAAATATTCAGCTATATAGAGCCAGATGGAAGAAGAATTTGCTTACTGATTTGTTCACCACAGAAAGTAGGATGGAGAGAAGACCCACCAGCAGGAATGGAAACATGTGCAGTTTCTAAATTGGAATATTGGCAAGAATTACCAAAAGAGAATGAATCAAGCCCCAAAAACCAAGAAAAATTTGAGAAAAACTCTCATCAAGTACTTGATAGTGAAGAAGTGAAGGATTCCAAAGACAAAGTGAAAATTCATGAGGAATTAGCTCCAATTAATACATAATATTTCAATTTGAAGTTTAAAGAAGAAAACTCTCTTGGAGATTTAGCCTCAAGAAAAGAAAATGGAAATACTTGTAGCCAAATATCTCAAGCCATTAAGAGTTATAACTTCAAGAATCCTGAAGACATAAAAAGAAAAACACTAACAAAGCTTATCTCACCCCTTAAAGCTTTGAGGTCCCTTTCAAAGGGAATATTTAAGAATAATTGGACATCAAGTATCAAGCCAGTGGTAACAATAGTTAGTGTCACCTCAGAATCTAAAGGTTTAAGCTCTTAAATTGATAAATCAGCACTAAATTCATTGAAAGAGGTTTCCCTCAAATATAACATTTCCAAAACTAAGTAAATTATTACTCCAAACCACCTCAAAACTCAGGAGGAAAATATTGATATAATTCCAAAATCTGAAGAATCTGAAATTCTAAATGAAATTCTTAATAATACTATGAGAAATTCACACCATAATAAAAATAATTATCCTCAAGAAATTCCAGCATCTAATGAAGGATCCAGTAAGATTGATAAGAAACCTAATTTTCATCAAAATGAATTAGTTCTACCTCAAGAGTTAATTGACCCATCACTCAGATTCAATCAAGTACCTATGACAGGAGCTACCCACATAAAGAAATTTAATAATTTTGAGAAGTCACAAATCTCTTTTCCCTCAAATTTTGAAAATATAGATCCTAGAATTCTGATGGAAGGAATTATTGGAGAAAATAAATCATTATCTAATATGGAAAATATTTATCCAAGACTTGTCAAAGAACAATTAGACTTAACAAGAATAATTGAAAACCCCATAGGGGGAAATGACCAAAATCAAGTAAAAGATATACCTTTTTGTATAGAAGAAGAACCTTTAAAAATGGAATTTCCTTATTTTAAGTCAACAAGAAAAGATATAGAATGCAGTTTCAGTACAGTTCAGAATATCAATGCAGCTAACATTGATGAGTCAAAATATGAAAATCCAGTTAATTAACTTTCACAAATTGACATACAACAGGAATTAAATCAGCAAAAAGCCTTACCCCCTGAAGACAAATCCTCTGGGGAAGCTCATAACAACTTTGATATTGAAAAAGAAATTAATTCAAGATTCAAAAAACTTTCATCTATTAGAAACAATGCCACAAATGAATACCTAAAAAATACATTACACTCACCAATTATCTTAGAAAAACATCTTTCTGAATCAGAATATGAGAATGAAGCAGGATTATTTTGTGAAATGGAAATACAAGAAGCTGAAGATGAAGAGAAATCTATCCTTACTTAATAAGAATACCCTTGGGAAGGTTATAAAAATTGGCAACCTCTTAGAAATGCCAACCTTGAGGATCACAAAAAAAATGATTCTAGGGACAACTTTGAATGTGCAAACCAACATGTCAAGTGGTTGGAAGATATTAGTAACCCAAAGAAGAATGAATCAAATAGAATCAAAGATAAAAGTAGAAAAAAGAAGAAGAATATTAAGGAAGAAAAGGAATATTTTTGGATTACTCAGAATAAAATGATATGCCCAAGCTTGCAGGCCCATTTGGAAAGGCAATATAAGACCTCAACACAAAAAGAGGATTGGACAGAAAATAATGATAGAAATGGAAAACTCATCCAGGATTACTTTGATAATAATGAAGATTTTAAAGATCAATATCTCAATGAAGAAAGAAGAAATGAGCTTACAGCTAAGAAGGCCAAATTCAAGAAAGGTCTTGACAACAAATTTTCATATTATCAATGACTTTTTTTATTATAATTAAACATTTCCCTTTCTTATTTCATAAACTTTAGTCTTATTCCAGTCTCAAATATCTATAAAGAAATCTAATATATAAAAAAATAATGAATCATATAAAAAAATATATCAATAAAAAAAAGTGTCAAGTGTATCAGTATCATTATTCCATGTTATCTTATGTATTAGTATAAAAAAAATAACTTGACTAAAAAATTAGGGTGGGTGTCTATTTCTTAAATCCATCCTTTATGAGTTAAGTTTTTGGGATGAAATTCTGGGGAATTTTAATTTTATTCTATACTTTTATTATCATTAATATTAAAGAGAATAATTAAAAACCACACACACTCCAGAATATCAGCCAAGGTGAAGAAACAAAGAAATAAATCAAGAATATATATGTGAAAGTTTTAATAAAGTCAAATAATAAATACATAATCAAAGGGATAACTAGCCAGGTTAAACCCAAATGGAAATATCTCTTTATACAATTAAGTTTTTTTATATTAATTTACTTTGGATATTCAAAATATCTTATTATAAAAGACACATAATTATCATTTTTTACTGGGATAAGGGAGAAAAGACCTCCTTTTATATTAAAGATGGAGGAAGCTTCTTCCACCCACAATTTGGCCCTTAAACCTTTCATATATCAAAGGCTATGAAAAACTCTAAATATACATCTTATCAACCATTTAACCCAATTTAGAGTTTAATTAATAAAGAATGGAGTTAAAATATTAATGTTAATAATATATTTATTGGATTAACCAAACAAATTCAGAATTTTAATTAATTTGATATTATATTAGTTGGTCAAATTAAAGCTTAACCCCACTCCAAACTTAAAAATAAAATAAAATAAAATAAAAGCAAGTAATACATAAATCAAATCAACCTCATATTGATTAATTCTCAAGATTAAATTGAACTTTAATTTAATTTTTTTTTTAAAAAAAAAAACCTTAGTTAATTTAGTCTTACATTATTTGGTTAAATTAGTTGTTAGCTCCACTCAGCTAAAAAAACACTAAATTAAAGCCAATTGAGCTTGATTCATTTATATATTTACTTTGATGGTTTACAACGCATTCATTGGTTAAAACCATAATTACAAATATTTTAATTTTATACAATAAAAGTGGAATTTAAAAAAAAAATTCTCTTCAAAAAAAAAAGAAAACTTAAAATAATAATAATATAATATTATTACTTTAATATATTCAATTAAAATATAAAGAATTAAATAAAAAAAATAACTAAAAATATATATATATATATATTAAAAAAAAGCATCATAACAATGCAAAACAGTAAAAAAAATTAAAATGATAAAAAAAAAACAAAAAAAAAACACAATCAATCACAGTAGAAAAAAAAACAGTCCAACTGTACTGTGAAATAAAACAAGCCTTATTAACTTTGTTGTTTTATAATATTTTTTTTTATTGTTTATTTGTGTTTTTTTTAAAGAAAAAAAAAGATTGATAAAAAAAATAAATAAAAAAAAAAATTGATTGTGACTAAAAAGGAGGAGTACAGTACAGTACAGTACCATACTATAGTATTGTACTATACTTTAAGGTTAAAAAAAAAACTTAAATCAGAAGATGATTTATTTATTTATTTCAATTCAAGTAAAAAAAGGAAAGGGGCTTAAAATAAAGTTGGAAGGCAATCTTTCACCCATGGCAAGATAAGAAGTACAGCTGGTTTATTTTGAAGTATTCACACCCAGCTACTTCAAAAAAAGCTTACTATTATTATTTATATTAAATTAAATTTATTATTATTATTTAGTTTAAATTAAAACATATTATTATTATTTATATTAAACTAAAATATGTTATTATTATTTAGTTTAAATCAAATTTATTATTTAAAAAAGAAAAAAAAAGAATAAATCAAATAAATTAAAATTAGGGTACAATTATTAAATGGAGAGGGGGTATTATCCCTTAACAACAATAAAAAGGCCACCCACCATTAATAATAATCAATATACTAAAAATCAAAAAAATTGATAAAAGAGGTTTACCATTACCTTAAAGTAGTTTATTCTCAGAAGTAATCACATAATCTACCTTAGTATTATCCTTATTTTAACATTTATATTACTTTATATCATTTGATTAGTATCTTTTATTACTTAATTATATTATTTATCATTATTTATTATTATTTATTATTATTGATTATTATTGAGTATAATTTATTACTATCTATTGTTATTTATTCTTATTTATTATTATTTTGTTATTATTATATTATTATTTCTTTAATGAATTATAATCAGAAAAAAAATCATATATTTATATGAAGTTATATCTATTTTAACTATTATATAAAGTAGATATGATGGTATAATTATTAAATGGTGAAGGGATGGCCCTACCATTTAAGGCTAATTTCAGCAAAAACAAAAACAAGAAAAAAGAACAACCCAATCAGAAAAACAAAATAAAAGAATAGGTCCCAGATAAGACCTTAAACTGTCCAAATATTTCATTTTTTATATTTTACCAACAAAATTACTTCAAGAATAGGTCCTTGGCAAGACCTTAAAGTGTCTCAATAATTTCTTTATTTTTTATCAAATTACTCAAGATGTGGTCCTTAGTATTACTTCAAACTGAATTATGATTCATCAAGATAAAATTGATTTTTTATTATGAAAATACTCTTTAACAAATCATCAAACAAACAACATAGAAAATGAAAATAAACCAATAAATCAAAATCAAATATCTCAATATTAAGATGATCAAAATAGTATTACTAAACAAAAAAAATAATAATAAAACAAAGAAGACAACACAAAAGAAGAAACCATGGAGATTCAAAATCAATATAAAGAGCTACAAAGAGAAGATATCAAGTAAACTTATTAGTATAAAGGTTTGAATAAAGAAACTTTTGATGAAGGAACCCAGAATATTCCTCTTTAAACTGGAATGCTGGGGACAGCATTAAATGGAGAGGGGGATATGGGATTCCATACTTTATTGCCCCAGTTTCAAGTGAAATTTCATTTATAAGGCTATAAATTGAAAGAATAACAAAGAAAAATCAATAATTAATCAAGTAAAATAGAGGAATTCAGCAATACAATGGATTGAAGGTCCTCAGCATGTATAATCCCATAAGAAAATCCTGGAAGAATGGTCCATTTGATTAAAAGAATAACAATAAAATGAGGAAAGGAAAAAGACAAGCTAGCAAAAATGTTAAATTTACCAGTAAGAGTGGCAGTGAAACACTCAAGTTACCCAGGCTCTTCTCAACCTTTGGATTACTCAGCAATTCAGTTATTAAACTGAGGCCACTTCAATAAGGAATAAATTAAAACTGTATTAAACAACAGTCACAAGGCAGAAAGAAAGAAAAAGAAATTAATTAATTTATGCAAGGAAAATCCATCAAAACCTTAAACTACCCAGCATATCTGTGGGAACACAAGAACAGCCACCTGATAAGCCAGTAAGTATAAATTAAAAACAGAATTCTATTTAAATGAAGAAAAATTAAAACTCATACAGGACAAATAGAATCCTCACAATACACAGCATTCTCCACCTACAGTTCAAACAGTGCACAGACATATGGTGCAATAGCTGTACAAAATCACCTTATTCCCCCAGAAATGGTGCAACAAACCAAATATATGGTGCAATATCTTGATCAAATGACACCATCTCAAAATTCTTCACCAGAAAAAACATCTTAGATTACATAATCATACATAAATTGGTGCAACAAACCAAACAAATGGTATCTCACCACTATAAAAAAACTATCCCAGCCAAAAGAAGTGGACAAATTCTAAGTCCCTTGGGTTTTAGTGCCTCTATGGAGGGCCCAAAGAATATAAATAGAGGACCTCTCTCCCTCATTTCTTCCTCTTTTCCCCATGAATGGATGCATGAAATGAATGAATGAATGAATCCAATTAGTTATATACCAAGAAGGAGAATAAATATTCATCCCTTACTAGTAGGATAATCTAGTTATTTTATTAAAGTATTATAAGTTTAATTCATAGTGATTTCTAATTAATAGTAGTTAACAGAAGGTCTACTTAATATTATTAATCCACCCTATGTTTAAATTATTAGTCTTATAATTAGAATACTATCAATCATACTCATAATATTGAGTTTATCCCCATAACCTTTACATTATAATGGAAGAATAGTCTTATTATATCTTCATATTAAAAAACCCAACCTTACAGCTATATATTATCATATATGAAAAAAACCTACCCTTATATTATATTATATCATTTATATATTTAACAAACATGCTCTCTATATTGAACAATATCTTACCAATAAATTATTAAAAGTCTTATTGATATATTGGATTAACAATTACCCTCTAAAACCATCAAGTATTATAACATATATAACATCACATTGAGCTTACCTCTTAAATACATATTAGTACTATTATATTAAATCAAACTCTTATACTACTAAGGTCTTAACCTTAAAATCATCTTATATTATTATTTGAAAATTATATTTTATACTGCTTTAACCTATAAGTTACTTATCTTATTATTTAATAGGTCTGATAGAGACTGCTAAAAAGTCTTCTCTAGTTCTAAAGCCCCAATCTTAAATATGGATTTTTGAGCTCTGTAGGGAGATTGTTTAGTATATTCAGAGGGGAAGCTAAAACACCATTAGCACCCTTTGTTACAGGATTATTTCAGCAATTCAAAACTGTTTACCTGTGATTTCCCCCTCAAGGACTGCCTTATCCAATCCCACACTAAAAGGAGTTCCACAACGCTTGTTGCTAGAAAATAGAGTGTCCTGGAACCACAAGGCGGAGCTGCTATTTGTAACGTCACGGCCCTCTTTCCCCACTTATGTAGATGTTGATGATGAAATCTTTATAAATGCCCTCCTTCAACAAAACGAGATCAATAAGAAACATGTAGACAGAATATGATGGCTAGGCCATCCCAAAGAGGAAGACAAATCCCATGGATCACTAATAATCCATTTCACTTCGAGCTTTATAGCCCACCAAATACTTTGTGGAGGAGTAATATTTGACAGGAACTTCATGAGAACGATGGCCTACACACCAGGCCCAGCTCAATGCTTTAATTGCCTGAAAACAGGTCACCAAGCTTTCCAATGCAAAGAAACCCCAACCTGCTCAAAATTTGGTGGAGCACACTCACCACAAGACTTCAAGGATCTCAGCTATACTCCATCAATCAGTAGGTGTGTACAATGTGTAAATCAAGTCAAATCCAACAACCCACCCCTTGACCTTTATGATTAAAAATACCGACACTCAGCTCTCAGCGAAAAATTCCCAATCCGTCAGAAAGAAACCCAAAGCCTGACGCCACAAATTAGAATCAATGACAAAGAACACCCAAATAAATTTTGCATCAAGAAATATAGACAACACAGATGATCTATTCTGAACAGACCCACACTCTGACATCTCCTTTTTTCAATTGAGCTTTTGTAATAAATTTGAGTCAAAGATGAGCGTCCTGAATTCGCAACTGACTCATATTGCTCTACTGTTACAGGAACCATGGATAAACCCCCACACTTGGCTTCCACAAATGCACCAAAGTTGGCATAGGATAACTCCTGAAGCAAACCCAAAAAAAACAGACAAGACACCACAAACTTGCATATACATTAGAAGACAAATACAGTCCCACCAAATTATTAACAACATGCAAAAGAGTACTCTTCTAACAACAACAACATTACTAAACATTTCCAAATAAATCCCTCAACTCACCCTTCTCTCCTTATACAATCCACCCAAAACCTTTACGGGAATTCAAATACTAAACCAATGGCTACAAACAGAGGCAAAGCAACAAACACCAACACTCATTATGATGCATTCCAATCTCCACCACCCACACTAACCCCCAAGCAAAAGATATCATCAAGGCATGTGGGAAGAAAGGCTTCTACCTTGTTTCACCAAAACACACCCCAACATTCTTAGGAGCGGTAGGCAAACCCACAACAATAGACCTCACTTGGGCGAATCACATCACCCAAAAGGTTCAACCGGCGACACAAGTAAAACTGAACAACAACTCCTTGGACCACCATCCCCTAATAACAAAAATAACTCTTCCTAATTCAGAAACACACACCCCAAAAAACATCTATCAATACGGCTGAAGAACCTAGACAACAAACTATTCCTCGAGACTCTACAACTAAACCTCGCCCAAAGCACAACAAATACAGACCACATGGAAGCCACTTCCCAAAATCTATCAACAGCAATAACAACAGCTTACAATAACCAAGGCAAATGGGTCACAATCAACCCCGCAAGAGCCAAGGCATGGTGGGACAAAGATCAACTTAATTCCCTAGTTGAACTTAGAAATAAGGCAAGGAGAAAAATGCTAAAAGCTCAAACCAACTAATCCAAAGAATAATATCATCACTACCAAAAACTCTCTAAACAAAAATTATGGTAGATCAAGAGTGGCCACTGGAGGAAATGTTTAGCTGAAAAAGGTCCGGAACATGCATATCAAGCTCACAAATTCACAAAAAACAGGCAGGAAGAAGTAATCACCTACCTAAGAAATCAGGAAGGAAATCTAACATCAGAAATCAAGGAGAAGGCATCACTCCTTTTCTATGGCACATCAGTAGTGGAGACTGTGGAAAACCTAGACGACATACCACAGTGGCAAGAACCAATCCCTTTCGGTTTCCCACAAGTCACTGAAGACAAAGTCGC
Source organism: Austropuccinia psidii (assembly GCA_023105745.1). Lineage (NCBI taxonomy): Eukaryota > Fungi > Basidiomycota > Pucciniomycetes > Pucciniales > Sphaerophragmiaceae > Austropuccinia > Austropuccinia psidii. The sequence continues at coordinate 27,179,595 of JALGQZ010000015.1, forward strand.
AAATGCAATAGCTGCACTACCCAATAAGAAGGCCCCTAGACCAGATGGCATACCAAACAAGCTAATAAAGTTATCAAAACCCCTTCTGACCCCAATACTGCCTACCTTATACAATCTTTGCTTCAAACAGGGAAGGTACCCAGAAATATGGAAAGAATCCCAAACAGAAATCATTAGGAAAGCAGCCAAAGACAATGATACTAATCCCAATGCTTATAGACCAATAGCATTGTTAGACACCCTAGGTAAGCTATTTGAGAAGATAATCAACAACTGCCTGATGCATTGGGAATATGAAACACACTCAATAAACCCAGGACACGTGGGTGGGAGACCGGGTAAGAGCATCAATGATGCATTTGTCACGCTGAAATTGTGGATAACTAACAAATGGAGGGAAGGAAAGATAGTAATGGGAATCTTTCTTGACGTAAAATCGGCATAGCCATCAGTTCATAAAAAAAAGCTAACCCATACTTTAAAACAAAAAATATGCCCACCCTATTTGGGTAAAATCATTGATTCCTTCCTCACTGAAAGAACAACTAGTCTGAAAATTGGTGAATATATCTCAAACTTTCTGTGTACTGAATGGCCTACCGCAAGGATCCCCGTTATCAGTAACACTATACCTCATATACAACTCTAACTTACTACTCCCAAACCTGCCATCACTGAACGCAAACAACATCTCCATTGCATATATCAATGACATGACCCACCTTATTGCAGCTGACAACACCCAACAGGCCCAGAACAAAGCTGAGGAAATCATGGCTAGATCCAAAAAATGGGGCTCAAGGTATGAAGCTATTTTTGATTAGAAGAAAACTAATTTCATGCTTTTCACAAGGAAACGTCAACCAATAAACAAGATCACAATAGAAAGATCAGTCCACAAATTGCAGAAGGAAATCAAATGGCTGGGAATCACCCTAACTCCCACACTATCACCAGGTCCCCACTTGCGAGAAGTAAAGACCAAAACCAACAGTACAATCAAACAACTAACATGAATAATAAGGCCAACCTTTGGACTATGTCAAAGGGAAGCAAGAATTCTAATATCAGAAGTCATGTCAACAAGAATACTACATGGGAGCATAATCTGGTACACCAGCAAGAATCAGAAGAGAGTAGAGAAACTACTGACTAATGGGCTCTTTCAAGCGGTAAGGTTAAGCACAGGGATGATAAAACAAACCCCCTTCTCCTTTCTGAAGCTGTATGTTGGAATTAAATAATTAACAAAACAACATACAAAATTAACCCACAACTATATTCACACTAAATTAGCAGCACCCATAGATGATGCACACAGAACACTAATCTGGAGAGACCTAACGGAACCCCAGAAAACATACCCTTCCCCACTGAATAATCTAATAGGGAAAGATGCCCTTCTACGACAGAATTTCACCAGAACTGAGACCATCTCTCCTTTCCCAATTGCGCCATGGTCAACTCAAATTACAAATATTACTAATTCACAACTAATAAAGGAACAAGCAAAAGAGAAAGTACCAAAGCAGGTAAAGTGTGAAATGGATGACAACAGCCTAGTCTTCTTTGCTGATGCCTCTCTTATTCCGGGAAAAGGAGGGGGAGCGGAGGACACACTGACAAACACAAAAACTAAGAAAACAACATATGTCGGGAGAGGCTCAATCATAACAAATTTTGAAACTGAACTAATGGCTCTTATTCTGTGCCAGGAACTCTTAGCCAAACACATAAAAACCCATGGTCCCCCCCAGCTATCGCCATCTTCTCAGATAGTCAAGCAGCTCTTAAGAGCATCACTCTACCAAAGAAGAAAATGCTTGGACAACAATTGATTATCAGAATATTCAACAAATTTCAACAGTGGTCACAAGATTTCATGATCAAATTGTATTGGTGCCCAGGACACACAGGAATCCAACAAAATGAAGAAGTTGATAAACTAGCAAAGGAAGCAGCCACCTCAGAAACAAGATCACAACACACACTACACCACATTAGCATCTCCAAATTAAAACAAACAACAAATCAAGCCTCGAGGACTCCACCAAAATTGACAGATATGGAATTAGCCAGAGTAAAATTCAAGACTCCTCCCAAGCTCATTATCCAAGCACTTGACCAACTAGAAAAGGGACCAGCTTCCACAATCCATCAATTACGCTCAGATCATAGCCCCCTGAATGCCTACTTATATCGAATCAAACAAATAAACTCCCCAAAATGTGCACACTGCAATGCCCCAGAAACCACCTCACACTATTTACTCTTCTGCAGAAATTATCAAATGCAATGGAAGGAACTAAAACAGAAGATCCGGCTGAACCCAAATAGCAGTACCTCAATACTGGACTTCCCAATTGCCTTCAACATCATAGCAACAAGAGAATTTCAATACATCAAGAACTACCTCTCCCCAAACACCATACCAGAGCAACATAATCACACTCCTTCCTAAAACTCCACTCCACCCCTCTTCCTCAATTGACACTCCTATCCACCCTCTCTTTGTTCAAGCTTGCAACATTCATTCTTCCTTTCCTTTTCTCTATCTTCTCTTATTTTTATGTTTTTCCTTTTTCTTGTTTTTCATTAACACTTAGCAAAAATACTAACCCTTCAAAAAAAACAACTAACCATATCATCTAAATTCATCAACCTCATGAACCCTGCCAACAAAAATTCTAGCTGGGAGAGTTGGAAACAGTGTTAGGAATGACAGAACCCAAAACCATGAAGCCTAATACCCCCCATCACATCTATCTTAGAGGATGACCTGACCAACCATCCATCTAAAAGCCTGAAGCTCATCTTCTTGGAGTGGCTTGACAACCCGTCCAAAAACAAACAAACAAGGCAACAACACCCTAGCAAAAAAGTGAAACATCACCCCCCCAAAAAAAAAGAAATTTAAGATTACCCCCCAAGGCAGAGTGGCAGAGGGAACTGTCATTCCTAACACTGTTGAAGATTTGACCAGCACTCAACACTCTTCACGAGATTCCGAGGATGCAACACCTAGCACATCCAATAACTAAGGATGTGGGTAGGAAATCAGACGACTGTCTTTTGTTGTAAATAGTTAGATTACTAGAACAGCAACATTGCTGATTTGTAAATAGTTTTATTAATAGTGTGGTATGTGAAATCAATAACACTATAAAGAAGAGAAAGATGGAAGCCCCCGCATTCTCATAATTGCTGTCAGAGAGAGCCGCGCGGAGGCGCGGACAGACCGAGGTAGACATGAGACTACGCGATGCTCTGCAACATCGTATGCGGGATACCTGCGGCGCCTGCCTGAGCCTTGGATCGCAAGCCAAGCAGCCCCAAGGTCGGTCACCCAACAGATCATCAGCTTATACTAACATTTGCCCCAACAGTGAGTCGAACACTGGACCTTTTGCTAGCACGGAATACTAGGCAAACGCGCTACCACTACGCCACTAGGGCTGCTGCGGGAGGTCTATCCAGAGTATACAAAATTTCACATTTTTTCCTTCTCAAATGGTATTGCATACTCATACTCAAAAGTGGGGACCTGGTGGCTATGAAGTTTGAAAAAACAGAAAGCAGATAGCCGCACAGGGAGGAATACAAGGAAACATAGGTAGGTCTTATGAAAAAATCGATGATGAACTGCAGAATCATACAGAAAACGTTTTCATAGAGTCATGAATACGTTTATGAACTTCGCTATTTGTAAAGGCAAGCGGAAGCTATGCCCGATGTCTTCTTTTAAAATCAAGTCCAGCAGGCCCATTGGGACACGCTGACAATAGCTCTTTTCGATCACCAGTGGCTGGGCCAATGGCTGGTTTGAGGATGGTGCGCCACGATGTGTGAAGGAAAATCGCCGCTTGATTATCATAAGAAAAAGCTTACAGATCATGAAAGCATAAGGTCTTTGAGACAATAAAAATGAGGCCGTATCAGCCGAAATGAAGACGGCAGCAAGGCACAAGCTACTATCGAAAAAGACACCGTTTGTTGAAAATTTTCAAACACCTGATGTGGCACCCACGCAATAACCAATCTTATTTTATCAGCTGAACAATTTTTTATAAAAAAAGCACCTGTTGAAATTAGCCCATATTTTTTTTTTTTTTTTTTTTTTTTTTTTTTTTTTTTTTTTTTAATTTTTTAAAGTGCAATGTATTTTAAATTCCGCACTATGTCCGAGTCGATTATAGGTGGTTAGGTTTACTGTTAGGTTTCGGTGTCATTGCTGTTTGACGTTGTGTTAGGGTCCGCGCTCTCGCACAACTTTAATCTGATATCGTTATCGCTTTAGTTTGCTGCGAGTTCAGTATGTTGTTGGTTTTCGGTATCAGGTACGTCATCTTATTATTCTCTATTTTCTGTATAGGTGTATGTGTTTGAACCTGCTCGTTTCTGATAAGAACCTGGATATATGCGTGATTGCTCTTGGGTTGTCTAGTATATCTCTCATGTCCTCCGATTTGAACCTGATCTTGTCGTTTCGTAAGTCGGTTTTCATTCTCTTTCTTTGCGTTTTATATCTTCTGCAGTGGGACAGGAAGTGTCTCACTGATTCGATTTGGTTACACTCGTCGCAAAGAGGATTCCCCCGTACGCCGATTCGATGCAAGTATGAATTAGCCCATAATTCTGAATCAAATAGCATTAAGGGTGGGCCCCGCTTCCGATCCATGCGGGAATTCCCGTGGATGGGGTTTACAAGATTAGGGAGCGGGCAATGAAACCTGGGGGAAAACCCGAAGAGAATGGGCACGGTCCAAAAGGTAAATCCTTGTGGGGATACGTGGTTTTTATTTCAAAGTAATATGACCAAAAATTCTTAATTACTGACCAAAACCAACAAAAATTACAAGATAATAAAAGAAAAAAAAAGTAACAATAATAAACCAGAACCATATCATGAGCTTACACTTGATTATATAGTTGGCCAAATTTATGAGCCCAATTTTTTACACAAGCCAACTGTTCAATGCGTGCTGATGAAGGTGATGATTGCTGATATGTAAGAATTTTCCTCCCACCTGAGAAAACTTGCTCAGAAGGGGAACTTGTTTCTGGGATGGCCAAATATTTGCATGCCATCAAAGATAGAGTAGGAAAAATATTACCTTGGGACTTCCAAAAAATCAAGAGATTGGTGTCCTTTGGCTCAGGAGGTCCAGCTAAGAACCTCCTGATCTCAGTTTCTAAGGTACAGCTCTCCCATGAGCAGGAAGGGTGAAGTTCATCAAACAAACCTGTGACTTTTTCAATTCCATAAGGGTCCTGGGGCAAGTTTTTGCTTTTGAAATGGTTTTTGGCATCTTCTTCAAAGAGAGCTTGGATTTTGTTTGAGGATTGCCCAATTTGCATAATAGTCAATTTGTTTGTTGTGAAAAATTTCATTTTAATGCGTGGATCCTGAATAGTGGCACAGATTGCTGGGGTCTTCAATAGTAAGATGGTGACATATTTCATGATTTTTGAGATCATGGCCATTGCAGCTGGCTCAATCGGACCCACATTGTATCTATTGCAAGCCTACCAATGGTAAAGTATTAGAATCAAATGAAAATTGGATTATTCAAAGAAAATAGACATACCTGATTTATCCTTTTAATAAGCAATATATAAAGTGGAAGTGCTTGATTGATTGTTGGATAATGGGACCCACAAATAATCATGTTTGCCTCATAAAAAGGTTGGAGAAATTCTACCATTACCTGTACCTTTTCCCTTTCAAGTGGAGAGAGGTAATAGGACTGCATATTTTTGGGTATGCAGAATTGATTGTATGCTTCCTTTAGGTTGATTTCTTGTTGAATCATTTCGTAAGTGGAGTTCCACCTTGTGCAAACATGGGACAGAAGAGTCATTGCACTTCTGGGGGTTTGTTCATTGTAAATGAAGTTCACCAGTGCACTAAAATTGTCCCTCCTTTGAGGACTATGTCCCAGGTAAAAGGCCAAATGTCCTATTTGGGTGATGATTGTGTTGTAATTCAGATCAGCACCATCAGGACAATTGACAATGTTGGCTATCAACATTGGGTGGTCATCTCCATGTTCTTCCTGGGTGGTCATTGAAGCCCTTCCATCACCAAGGGATTTGAGTCCTTCATGTTCTGCCAGGTGTATTGTATGTGCCATACATCCAATGGCCTGTTGCTTTGCAGAAAAATCTTCCATCATCTCTTCAAGTACTTGCGCCATTCTAGTTTTGACTGATGCATTGTCAGTTGTTAATCCACCAGGAATTGCATTAAGGCAATATCAACAGATGATTCCCATAAATGAGTTTGCTAGAGATTGGACCAAATGATCACCTGTGATCAGATTAATAGCAAAGTTAGAACTAACCCAAACACAAGAAGAAAAACAAAAGACAAGACCTTTGATTTCATTCAATCCTAGAAGGAAAGATGTAATTTGGTAATATTCATCCAAGTAATGGCTCGTGACTCCAATAAAAGCCACAGTATTGGGGCTTGTCCAAGTGTTGGTTGTAAATGAAGAAATTTTCCGGCTTTCAGTGAGGCTCTTGCGGATTATTTGCTGATGAAAAAAATAAACGTTTCCTAAATGCAATGTCAATGAATTTCAGAGAACCAATATGTTTGAGATTGCTGGTCTACAGAGCTCCAAGAGATTGCAAAATGATTCAAATTTGGACACAGCAAGTGGGAGGTCATTTTCACACACAAAATACACCAATGTAGCCTTTGATGATTAAGGAGAAAGCATCTGTTAAGTCAAACAGATATTAGACACCAATTACAAAGGTATTCAGATCAAAAATTTGCTTACATTTTTATGTTCCCACCCTTTGAAAAATTCATTGAGAATCATTTGTGATTCTGCTTTGGGATGATCATTGTTGGACTTTGTCAGGAAATGCAAAATCTTCAAATGTTGTATCATCCCTTTGATTCTTCCTGTGCAATCCTTTTTAAGTTTCTTATTTCAGAAAGCACCTGCACAATTATTTACTTTGCATTGCACATACTGTTCAATGATATTGAAAAAGTATTGTAATACCCAAGAGCGTTTTCTTGATTGGGATAGTTTAGCTCCAGAGACCTGAGTTGAATAGTCAGCATTGCTGGTGGGTGTTGATGAAGGTTATGGAGGTTGATAAAGCTCCGTCAAAGGAAAAAAAACTTTTTTTGTTTAAAAAATTAATAAGCGAGGTTTTTTCGAAAAGGAGAAAAGATGGTATAAGTAGTACACCAATAGACATTCCCAAGGGAAGATGCCATTTGGGATTTTAAATTATAAGAAAAAGAAAAAAAGACGGATGAAAATAAAAAGGGGGAGAAAAGTGGGAAATAAATAAGTTGGGGAGGGAGAAAGTGATTCCCGCAAGTCCCACCCAATCCCAGGGGTTCTTGGACAATAGGGACCGGGCCTGAAAAAGAAAGGAAACATAATCGGGAATTGTATCTGGGACAGGATAGGGCTAGGGCCAAGATGGGGAAAAAACCACAGGGCCCACCCTTAAATAGCATATCAAAGTAGGAGTGAGTTCTGAAAACTAATATCTTATTGTCCCCACAAAACACAGCAGTCTCAAATCCCTCAGATTTGTCAGGTGAAGAAAAGGAGTCATAAGCTCTAAGCTGATTAGCTTGAGTAAGCTGTTAGGAAACATCATCTTTGCTACACATTTGTGTTTTTACATAATTAAGTGGATAGTTCGTTTTAATGAGGCATTCTTGTTTGAAATTATGAATCATCTTCAGTCTTGACAGATAAATTTTTTTTATGTTATGTTTTTCTAAAAGAACTCATTGAAATTAAACACCCCACATCTTTGGAATGAGGGACTGTTTCACATTTTTAAAGCTCTAGTTTTTTGATGATTTGGTTTCTTCTGTCTCTAGTATTAAAGTCCAAATTGAGTAAATTCCAGTTTTATTTTATATAATGAGAAATAACTTTAGTGAGGATGGATTAAAATTACGTAGTAACAATAATAACATATTTTTGGGGATGATATATCAAAACTTACTGAGATTTTCTTATAAAAGGAGCTGAGCTGAGATGTTCTCTTCATAAGAGCAAGAAAAATTTCATTATGTGAAAATGTATAGTTCCATGATGATAATATTAGCAAGAGAGTTTACTGAGGAGACATTAATTTTATGCTAGAATGGGTAACTCAAGAAGGGGAATACATAAATATATTATAATCAATCAAGAGTAATTGTTTGTTTTAATCTTCCATCCAATCTTTTCTGATAGGAAGATAGAATTTACGATATTAATAGTTGAAATGCAAAAAAATCCTCCATTATCTCAACAAGCTCAGTATCGTTATGCCCTAGTTGATAAATAATTCCTAGGACTGGAATAAGTAGATAAAAAAGCACATTAATTCATTAGAAACCATCTTTATTGAGAATTAGTCATCATTGGCTCTATTTTCCATAGTTTTTGTTCACCCATTGATTTCCTGATTTGTTCATGTGTTTGAAAACAACCTCATATCTTTCTTAAATTAATAAAAGGCGTTATCCTAATAGTTCTTTCCTTTTTTCCTTTAAATTATCCTATATGATCACTCGGACACTCCGAATTTTTTTTTGATTGGTTCAAGAAATTGTCAATTACTTTTCTGTTTTCGATAGTTTGTTCCATAATTGGACGAAATATGTGTTTTTTGGCAGTGAGGCTATGGATGTGGAAAACAAAATGGAGCGTCTTTAGGTGATTTACTTTCTTCAAGGAAAAAAATTAACCATTATTTGAGCCTCAATAAAAAATAATTGAAAGAAAAACTTTATCAGCTCTCTTTGAACCTACCCCTTACAGATGACTAGTAAATAACTTTGATACATACTCTTGGAGATTAATCTTTATTGAAAGACTTTAATCATGTCTTTCACAGAATTTTTGTTGTGGAAAAGGTTCAGTATATCAATTATCTCCTTGGAATACTCCTCATGGAACCAGGGAAGTTCAGAAATCTTGGTTCTAGAAACAGAATTCCATTAATTGAATGAAGCTATTGGCGCTGTATAAGTTTGGCGTTTTAGTCAATTTCGAAATTTCAATTAAGAGGATTTAAAGGAGAATTGTAGAGTGGGAATAATAAATTTCGGATGGATTTTAACAAATTTTATAGTAGGATTTTTATGGGAAAAGGAGGAATGACCTTCAAATGGTTTTCCTTGTATAAGAAAGTGAAGACTGAATTTTCTAAAGAATTTTGAGAAATTCTGGAGGAATAAGTAAATATTCATTACTTTATGGCTCAGTTCTATTAATTCTAAAGTTAAGAGTAATAAGGCTCAAGCCTTTTCTAGTATTCTCTCAATACAAAGCGGGGTGATGTAAAAATAAGAATATCCTGGCTAAATTAGAGTAGAAACTTACAAAAACTGCAAGTTTTTGTGTACACATTTCTTAATGAGCTTTGAAAGGCTATAGTAAATGATAATAGAGGGGCTTTCAGAACCCATGCTGGCTTTTTACCAATTTATGACATGTATTTATTAAAACCCAAGACTTCACCAAGCCCTTAAAAATACATTTCTTAAATTAATTTGTTATTTCCAGCAATCTCAATGAGAGAGCCCATTGAAGATTGCACTGAGAAATATGGATCTTGAAAGTTATTTTTCCATTTTTGTCAATTAAAATCTTCAGAATATGGGTTTTAGCCCATTTTCAAGAAGGAACCGACATGATAGACCTAAAATTCCATGGGTTTTGGAAGACTATAGCATTAGAGAGGTATGGCTTATAATAATCTCTAGTTTATCTGATAAATATACTGAGAAAATACAGCATGAGAAGAGCATCATTTCAAAGAGCTCTACATCCAACCTTTTGGAAAAGAAATTACTGTATTACCATAATTATGGGCTTATAGGTCCCTTGGTCCGTGCCTGTACCACAGGAACAAGACACAATGCTAGTATTTCAATAATTGATGCACATGGGCTGAAAGTCCAAGTGTATTTAGTGGGCTCGATTCGGACTTATAAAGCTCTTAGGGGGATTAGGTAAAGATTTTTTCAACTAAGTAAAATCTTTATTATCTGATTCAAGTATCAAAAAATATCAGTAATTTCTTCAGCAATTTGTATATCCAGAGAGTACGGGTTAATGAGGAATATGACTGGTAAGAATGGAAATTTATGAAAAAAGTCAAGTTATTTTCAAATATAATTCTTTTGAAATCCATTTATTGTTTAAATAAATGTGACAAATAATCAGATTAGATGACCTAATCACCTTGAGAGTTATTTTATTTATTTCATTATCAAACATCCTTATTTTGATTCCGGCTTCTATTTGAATACTCGAAAAATTTCAAGAAAGGAGAACTAAATTGAAAACTTTGAGAATATTTCTTTACCAATTTCAAAAGAAATTACCACCAAAGACTGATAAATGTTTGGCTCTTTCTAAATTTAGTATTTTTTTGTGAAAGAAGATTTTTAAGTAACTAATATATGGGATAAATGTAGAATTTTTCTTCTCAAAATGCTTCAAAAGTGCATATAAGTAAAAGGATTGGTTTTTTTTGTAAAATAGTGATTTTAGTTGAAATTGAAATAAGTAATTAATCAGTAATAACCTTTACCATTGTAATTTATTTCTCCTGAAGTACCTTCAATATGAATTAGATTTGAATTTCTATGAGAAAAGTAATTTATTTTTTGTGGAGTACTTAAAATTGGATTTTATTATTGAATTGCATAAGTTTTAAAATTGAAAATTCAATATGCATTATCATTTCCCTCAAGCTCTAAGTCTCAAAAAAGAAGCTTTACCAGTTTTTAAACAAATCCCATTTCAAGATAATCTAATTGAAAGCTCGGTAGCTCCAATCAATATTTACAATCATCTTTTCATGATGATCAGTTTTCATTCATGTGATTTTAAACATATATATATGATTATTTGAGATATTGTAAGGTGTGGATATGAAACTTTGATTAAAAATCAAGTACTTTTCCTGTCCTCAAAATTTGTATAAGGTAAAATTTAGTTAAAAATAGTATGAAATATTATTTTTAAGAGAAAACACGCCAATTTTATTGTTTATAACTTTATTAGTATAAAACAATAATATAAAAATTTATTGTTTTACCAACAATAAAGATTTATCCAAAAAATACTCTACAAGAGATATTTTAAGGCTACAAAAGAAATTTCTTCAAGAGCAATTTCAATTGGAATTAATTGAGCAAAGAACTGCAAGCAATTAATTAAAGAACAAAGTCTTTAAAAAGAATATTAAAGAGAAAACACGCCCAAAAGTGACCAGAGTGAATTTGGAAACAAAGTGACAAAGTTAACAGTGATGAAAGATGCTTTAATTCACTTTTGGGGTGGTTCAGGGGTAAAAATGATTATAAGAGTTACAAACAATGATTATAATGATTTTTTCACGTGGTTAAAAGGATTAAAATGATTTAAAAGTGGTGGTTGGAATCTTTGATTGATTGGTTTAACAGTTTTAAACTAATTAATAAAAGGAAAAGATTCTAACATGAAGAGAAAAGTGGGGCAAAGAAGACATTCTTTTATAGCCATCAATTCTCTTACTCCAAAAGTAAAATTTACTCTTGTCAGTCGTGAAAAACAGTCTGACAACAGAAAAGCCAATTATGGCATCATTGAACCCTGGTTTAGACCAAAAAGGGCTAGTTTAAGCCATTTTTAGCCATTTTTAGCCATTTTAGACCCTTAAATCAGCCATTACTATAGCAATACCAGGCCTAGAGCCTTCAAAACACGTCAGAATCTGTGTCAGAGGCGTAGAAACCAGTTAAAACTGTTTTTATTATGATTGTTTTATCTTAAGGGTAGTTTTACCTTCTTGGCAACAGCTAAAACTACCCCAGTTGGTATCAAAACCTCATCATCAATTGAGTCCACAGACCCTGTAACTCAATTCCAGGCCAAAAGTGATGAACTTTTGTGTGAATTTTGACATCCCACGCCTGTCAGCAAGGATTTTGGGGGTCTAGCTCCCCCTTAGAGCTGGAGTTCCTTTTCCCCCCCAAATTTAATCTTTCCAATTTATTTTTCCTTTAATTTCTCATCATGTATTATACTTATAATTTACACATGTAATTCAATTCAATTGTACAGTACAATACAGTAATAATTGACACCTCATATGTAAATCAAAGTTCACTTATGTAATACACGCGCACATTTTGACATTTCAATTGAATTCAATTGAAAATACTTTAATTCCTCATAACTTCTAAACTAAACACAACACCTCAATTTTAACACAAAAATTGATGGTTAACACCACATGTGGTGTGAATTAAATTAAGGTTTTGAGGATTTTCAACTTTTGTATTGAAAATACTAAAAACTTAATTTAAGCTTATTTAGAGTTGAGTTACAAAAATTTCACTCAGAGGTGACCCCACCTGATTTTTTATGAGGAATCCAATGGTGAAATAAAATTTATATGTTTATTTATTGGATAAAAAGTTATAATAAATTTTATTTAACTTTTTTCCAAATTTATTTATTTTTTCACAATTTTGTTAAAATTTCATTTTTACTTAAGTTTTTCAAGTATAAATGTAATTTTATATTTACAAAATTTAAAGTAATTTTATTTTTAAATTATAATTAATTTTTTATTTTTAATATAATTTTATATTTATATTTTTTATTTTTATTTTAATAATATAAATAAATTTATTTTATTTATATTAATATGTTATTTTTTATATTTGTGGTCTTTTGGGTATATGAAATTACCTCTAAGGCTCACAGATATAATATACTTCATAATTATGGATAATATTTCGTTCTTTTGATAAATTTAGAGGAATGAAGAATAATTCTCAATATTACTCTCAATACTGCTGCAAAAAATTTCTATTTTGAAGGAATTCAAAAAATATTCTTCTCAACACAAAGCTGACAAAATATCTCTCAGAAAATCTACCTGACAATTAACACAAAATTATGAGCTATCTAGATGATCTATCGTTATTTTCCTGTGAGATAGATTTATAATAAATTCCCTTTCCCTCTTCTTCTACCAGAAAAGAATTTCAATATCATTTAATTTGAAAAGGAACATATAATTCAGATAAAATCTGATAATATATCAAATACACTTCATGTAGTTTAAATAATTCATGCAAAATGATCAATTCAAGATTTAATTTTGGATAATGAAAGTCTTAAAATTAATTAAAATTAATTCAAATTAATTAAAATTAATTAAAATTAATTAAAATTAATTCAAATTAATTAAAATTAATTCAAATTAATTAAAATTAATTCAAATTAATTAAAATTAATTCAAATTAATTAAAATTAATTAAAATTAATTAAAATTAATTAAAATTAATTAAAATTAATTCAAATTAATTAAAATTAATTAAAATTAATTAAAATTAATTCAAATTAATTAAAATTAATTAAAATTAATTAAAATTAATTAAAATTAATTAAAATTAATTAAAATTAATTAAAATTAATTAAAATTAATTAAAATTAATTAAAATTAATTAAAATTAATTAAAATTAATTAAAATTAATTAAAATTAATTAAAATTAATTAAAATTAATTAAAATTAATTAAAATTAATTAAAATTAATTAAAATTAATTAAAATTAATTAAAATTAATTAAAATTAATTAAAATTAATTAAAATTAATTAAAATTAATTAAAATTAATTAAAATTAATTAAAATTAATTAAAATTAATTAAAATTAATTAAAATTAATTAAAATTAATTAAAATTAATTAAAATTAATTAAAATTAATTAAAATTAATTAAAATTAATTAAAATTAATTAAAATTAATTAAAATTAATTAAAATTAATTAAAATTAATTAAAATTAATTAAAATTAATTAAAATTAATTAAAATTAATTAAAATTAATTAAAATTAATTAAAATTAATTAAAATTAATTAAAATTAATTAAAATTAATTAAAATTAATTAAAATTAATTAAAATTAATTAAAATTAATTAAAATTAATTAAAATTAATTAAAATTAATTAAAATTAATTGAAATTAATTAAAATTAATTAAAATTAATTAAAATTAATTAAAATTAATTAAAATTAATTGAAATTAATTAAAATTAATTAAAATTAATTAAAATTAATTAAAATTAATTAAAATTAATTAAAATTAATTAAAATTAATTAAAATTAATTAAAATTAATTAAAATTAATTAAAATTAATTAAAATTAATTAAAATTAATTAAAATTAATTAAAATTAATTAAAATTAATTAAAATTAATTAAAATTAATTAAAATTAATTAAAATTAATTAAAATTAATTAAAATTAATTAAAATTAATTAAAATTAATTAAAATTAATTAAAATTAATTAAAATTAATTAAAATTAATTAAAATTAATTTAAAATTAATTAAAATTAATTAAAATTAATTAAAATTAATTAAAATTAATTAAAATTAATTAAAATTAATTAAAATTAATTAAAATTAATTAAAATTAATTAAAATTAATTAAAATTAATTAAAATTAATTAAAATTAATTAAAATTAATTAAAATTAATTAAAATTAATTAAAATTAATTAAAATTAATTAAAATTAATTAAAATTAATTAAAATTAATTAAAATTAATTAAAATTAATTAAAATTAATTAAAATTAATTAAAATTAATTAAAATTAATTAAAATTAATTAAAATTAATTAAAATTAATTAAAATTAATTAAAATTAATTAAAATTAATTAAAATTAATTAAAATTAATTAGAATTAATTAAAATTAATTAAAATTAATTAAAATTAATTAAAATTAATTAAAATTAATTAAAATTAATTAAAATTAATTAAAATTAATTAAAATTAATTAAAATTAATTAAAATTAATTAAAATTAATTAAAATTAATTAAATTAATTAAAATTAATTAAAATTAATTAAAATTAATTAAAATTAATTAAAATTAATTAAAATTAATTAAAATTAATTAAAATTAATTAAAATTAATTAAAATTAATTAAAATTAATTAAAATTAATTAAAATTGATTAAAATTAATTAAAATTAATTAAAATTAATTAAAATTAATTAAAATTAATTAAAATTAATTAAAATTAATTAAAATTGATTAAAATTAATTAAAATTAATTAAAATTAATTAAAATTGATTAAAATTAATTAAAATTAATTAAAATTAATTAAAATTAATTAAAATTAATTAAAATTAATTAAAATTAATTAAAATTAATTAAAATTAATTAAAATTAATTAAAATTAATTAAAATTAATTAAAATTAATTAAAATTAATTAAAATTAATTAAAATTAATTAAAATTAATTAAAATTAATTAAAATTAATTAAAATTAATTAAAATTAATTAAAATTAATTAAAATTAATTAAAATTAATTAAAATTAATTAAAATTAATTAAAATTAATTAAAATTAATTAAAATTAATTAAAATTAATTAAAATTAATTAAAATTAATTAAAATTAATTAAAATTAATTAAAATTAATTAAAATTAATTAAAATTAATTAAAATTAATTAAAATTAATTAAAATTAATTAAAATTAATTAAAATTAATTAAAATTAATTAAAATTAATTAAAATTAATTAAAATAATTAAAATTAATTAAAATTAATTAAAATTAATTAAAATTAATTAAAATTAATTAAAATTAATAAATTAATTAAAAATTAATTAAAATTAATTAAAATTAATTAAAATTAATTAAAATTAATTAAAATTAATTAAAAAATTAATTAAAATTACTTAAAATTAATTAAATTAATTAAAATTAATTAAATTAATAAAATTAATTAAAATTAATTAAAATTAATTAAAATTAATAAAAATTAATTATAATTAATTAAAATTAATTAAAATTAATTAAAATTAATTAAAATTAATTAAAATTAATTAAAATTAATTAAAATTAATTAAAATTAATTAAAATTAATTAAAATTAATTAAAATTAATTAAAATTAATTAAAATTAATTAAAATTACTTAAATTAATTAAAAGTACTTAAAAATAATTAAATTTAATTAAA